>MU551651.1:70898-83514 GCA_024362625.1 Silurus asotus
TATATATATATATTTAAATTCACTGCAGGAACTGATTAACTTGTAAATCTTTTTTTTTTTCTATTTGGATTTTTACAGCTGGTAACAGTGGTGCTGCCAGATTCATTGGAGTCATTAATCCTCAGCTGAACTGGTCTGAAGCTCAGACTTACTGCCGAACACATTACACTGATTTGGCAATATATATATATATTTAAATTCACTGCAGGAACTGATTAACTTGTAAATCATTTTTTTTTTCTATTTGGATTTTTACAGCTGGTAACAGTGGTGCTGCCAGATTCATTGGAGTCATTAATCCTCAGCTGAACTGGTCTGAAGCTCAGACTTACTGCCGAACACATTACACTGATTTGGCCAGCGCACTCACCAAGGCAGACAATGACGTGTTAGCACAGAAAGTGTATGTCCAGGGCTATTCCTGGTTCGGTCTGTATCGGGAGACATGGAAGTGGTTGAATGGAACAGTGGCATCAAACCTCCAGTGGAATCCTGGAAAACCTAATAACGCTAATCCTCAGGAGAACTGTGGGGTTTTGATGAACGGACTGTTCAGTGATGATAGATGCACCAGTACGCACTACTTCTTCTGTGAAATCAGTGAGTGATCTTTTCCTGTGCAACTAAAAATATTTTTGATTTTATTTTTTTTATCATTCTGTGATATAAATGTGCCAGAGGATGTGACCTTTTCTCAGTCTGACATACCATCATATATTGCCTTCTTCAACTACAGATCTTATTTCATTTAATTGTGTGTATATCACTTTAATTGAAATAATAATAAAAATAACTGACTGTAGTCATTTACCAACCTGGAAAAAACTCTGATATACTTAGATAGATGTATTAATAATATAATATAATCTAACATACCATACTTTAGCTCTTTCACTGGCCTTCAGAATATGTCCTGGGGATGGAAATGAGACCCACTTGGTAGAATGTTTCAAATATTTTAACATTCAGTTTAAATTTATAGAACATTTTAAGTTTAGTTAAGTTTCATCTGAGTGTTATCATCGCTTCATTGTCACAGCAATCTGCAGTCTGCAGTATTTATTCTGGGTTTAAGATTTTCTAAACCTGCGCAAATTTACGTAAATTCCCTGGCCCTCACACCTAGTAGCACCCCTGCTGAGATTTTCACAGGCCTGCAGCTCCATTGTTCTCCTGCTTTTGTTGTGCAAACACACCCATTACCTGTGAGGCCTGGCACATTTGCATTTCTTTACTCAGAGTAGCTCAGAGGCCAGAAGAAAACTCAAAAACAATCTTCATTTGCCTGTCCACCCTGTGGATGCCTTGTCCAAAAAGTAGGCATTCAACGCCGCCACGTCCAGCATATTGTAAAAAAACCACGACTGGCCACCTGCGTGTTGCTGCTCTTACGAAATACATCCGTGCCATTTGGTCCAACACGTCTACACCACACTGTAAAAGCAAAGAGAGAGTCATGAGTATATGTGCTTTTTTTTCTATAGGCCTGTATAGTACACATCAGAAAACATTGCAGCGCTGGTGTAAAATTATACACACATTCACATACCTTCATGTGGTTATAGTCTGTTATCGTGTTGGGTTTCCTCTTTCTGCCGTCACCGATCTATTGTCTTGGTGCATGGACATTATTCACCATGCCCAGTAGCGTTGTTTTGCGCTGCAGCAGTCTGTGCGACAGTGACAGTAAAGCAAAGAAAATGTCCGTTGTGACATTTTTCCCATCATCCAAAAATGTCTCCATCAGATTCAAGACCATGTTCTCTGCCAGCCTCTGTCCCTTCTGACGACTGGGGTCCTTTCCCAAGTAAGGAAATGCATTGCAGACCTATTTGGTCTCCGAATCCGTGGCCATCCAGAACTTGATCCCAAATTTGTCTGGCTTGGTTGCGATATACTGTGTGAATGGACAACGAACCTTGGTAGGGAACAGCTGTTTATCTATTTCAGTGGTGGGCAATTGATTTTTACAGGGGGCAACATGAGAAACCTGAAATGTGTCAGAGGGCCACACCAACAATAACTTGAACTTCATTCTGCTCAAATTTACTTTCATTGTAAAATTCACTAAATGATATATTTTGAATAGCTGGTACTGGTCATCGGAAGAATAAAACTATTCTGTAGATATTTGTGAAATTGTGGTGTATAGGTCAAATAAGAAAACAAAAAAATATTGTTAACCTAAACTCACTAAAATCAATGAATTGCAATTCGAAAAATAAATTCAATTACAAAAGTTTTTTATTTATTAGATGTGACAGAGTGAACTGTCCCTATGGTCGGCATAACAATACACGCACCACTTTCACTTCTCCTCTGGTGCTTGCTACATCGCGGTGGGTGCACACGCACGCCAGCTAGCACGCCGCTCACACAGACACACACACACACACACACACACACACACACACACTCACTTATTCTTTGCTGGGGTGTTATATATATATTTTGGTCCTTGCACTTGAGCACGCTGTAAACACCACTTTACACGGAACATCACAGCGAGTATTGCCATCATTTGGGTAGAAGGCGAACCCGTAAGGCCACTCTACCACATTTGGTGTCAGAAGTGGGATGGCTACTCGCAAGACAGTGCCAAAAGGACGCAAGGCCAGGATGGTGCTTCGTTCCCAGACCCAGGCAGCCACTGATGAAGATGGAGCCTGGGGAACAGTGGATTCAACGGAGGAAGAGAGAGAGGAGAATTGGTTGCCTCCTGTACGACCCAAGGGTACGGCATCCAGGACTGGAGCAGGGCCGCCCATTAAGCCATTCGAAGAAGGGATGGCCGAGGTGTTCCGGCAGTTTATGCACGCACAGGAGCAGCAAGAGCAACGCTACCTCCAAGCGCTGCAGACTCTGCAGGTGACCATGCAGCAAGCCATCCAACCAGCTTCTTCATCACTGGGCCTGGAGAGCCCACGAATGGAGCTGCCCACACCAGCACCCCGGAGAATTAGCCGGTCCCCAGGGGTCCCGCACACTCCAACAGGAAGCCCACAACTGGAGCTGCCTACACCAGCTCCCCGTGGAAGTGCTACTGCACTGAGGGCCCAGAGCACACCGACGCCCACCAGTCAGCAAAGGCTCAGAACTGAGCCGAAGTTGCCAAGCTTCCAGCATGGGGAAGACATTGAGAACTATCTGCATCGGTTCGAGTGGCTCGCCAGAACCTGGAAGTGGCCGGAGGACGAATGGAGCTACCAGTTGGTTCCGCTGTTGACCGGGCAAGCACTGGAGGCCTACCTGGCGATGGATGAAGACCAAGCAGTGGTCTACAGTGAGCTGAAGAAGGCGCTGTTGGAGAAGTTTAATGTTTCTCCAGAGACCTATCGTCAGCAGTTTCGGGCGACTACGACCCCAGTTGCAGAGACACCCTCAGAGACGTATAATCGGCTGAGGCACCTGTACCGCCGTTGGGTGCGGCCAGAACTACACACCAAGGAGGAGATTGGGGAGATGGTCATCCTGGAGCAGTTTCTCCGTGTCCTACCATACGAGATCAGGATATGGGTAAAGGAACGGGAGCCGAGAACCGGGCTAGCTGCTGCCAAACTTGCCCAGCAGTATCGGAACGCTCACCAGGAGAGTCGTTGTTTCCAAATGGTGAAAGGTGACCGGAAGAGTCCTACCAGTGGATGGAGCGCTGGAGAATCTCGCCGCCACCTCCAAGCCAGCAAGGGGGACAAGGACACCAGAGAACCGAAACTCATCTGCTACTATTGCCAACAGCCAGGACACAAAGCAACTGTGTGCCCAGCAAGAAAGGCCAAGCTGACGGGGTTCTGTTATGTCCCAAGGAAGGAGGACAGTACAGTGAACTGTACGGGAAACCCCCAACTCGTTCCAGTGACCGTTAATGGGAAGGAGTTAAAGGCTTTGTTGGACACTGGGAGTTCAATGTCACTGGTGAAGAGATGTCACGTGACCAGGGTGTCTTTCACGCATCACACAAAGTTACAATGTGTGCACGGAGAGGTGAAACAGTACCCCCAAACCGAGGTGAATGTGTCCATAAACGGGCAGACATACCTGCTCACTGTGGCTGTGGTGGAAACCCTACCGGCAGATGTTATTTTGGGACGTGATGTGCCGGTATTACCCGAACAGGTACAAGCAAACTGGGAGGAAGAACGAGCGCGATCCAACGTCCAGCTAGCCTGTCCAGTCGTCACTCGGGCCCAAGCTAAGATGGGACTGCAGCCATTGCATGACATGGACAGTAGCTTGTTGCAGGGCGGGACCAAGGGGCCCAGAAAATCACGTTGCCAACGTCGGCTGGAGAGAGGACTCGGTACCCCAGTGCCGGAGATTAAAACCGAAGGACTGGAGGTCAGTGGATGGACTGTACCGGTGAACATCGTGGAGCTGCAGTGTGCAGACGAGTCGCTAACCCCTTTGTTTGAGAAAGCGAGGCAAGGCAAGCAAGCGGACGTGTGTGGGGAGCAGTACGTCATTAACAACGACATACTGTATATGCAAGCCTCAGACGTGACCAGGTTGGTGGTGCCGAGATGTTGTCGCCCCGTGGTGCTGCATCTAGCACATACAGTTCCCTGGGCGGGACATCTGGCTCTGCAGAAGACCTACGCACGTATCAGCTCACGATTCGTCTGGCCGGCGTTGTACACGGATGTACAATAGTACTGCACCACATGCCCCACCTGTCAGAAGACTAGTGCTGTGTGGCGACGAGACAGGGCCCCTCTACAACCATTGCCTGTGATCTCCGTTTCATTCCAACGCATTGCTATGGACATAGTAGGGCCACTGGAAAAGAGCAGTGCAGGATATCAGTATATCCTCATCATCAGCGACTATGCAACTAGGTACCCAGAGGCATTTCCTCTCCGCTCAATCACCGCCCCGAAGATAATAAATGCTCTCATCCAGCTGTTTTCTCGGGTGGGAATCCCAGAAGAGATCCTCATGGACCAAGGGACCAACTTCACCTCAAGGCTGATAAAACTATTACACCGACAGCTGGGGATCACCGCTATCAAGACCAGTCCACACCACCCCCAGACAGATGGACTGGTGGAGCGTTTTAACAAAACGCTCAAAGGCATGCTGCGGAAGTTTGTGTCGGATACTGGAAGGGACTGGGACAAATGGCTACCTTTCTTGCTGTTTGCCTACCGGGAGGTGCCACAAGCATCGACTGGCTTTTCACCCTTTGAGCTCCTGTACGGTTGGCAGGTCCAAGGACCTCTGGATCTCCTCCGGAGAAACTGGGAGGACCCTTGTTCAGAAAATAAGGCTGAAAAGGGCATAGTCCAGTACATCCTAGAGATGAGGGATCGTTTGGAGACCTACAGGAAGCTGGCAGCGGAGAACCTCCAAAAGGCGCAAAAGTACCAGAAGACGTGGTATGACCAGCAAGCCCGTAAAAGAGAGCTACAACCAGGACAGAAAGTACTGTTGTTACTGCCCACGTCCACGAGTAAGCTCCTTATGAAGTGGCAGGGGCCCTACAGTGTGGTACGGCGGATGGGGCAGACATCGTACGAGATCTACCATCCTGACAAAGGCAAGGCTAAGCAAACGTACCATATTAACCTGCTGAGGGAGTGGAAAGAGCCTTCCAGCAAAAAGGCAGACCCGGTACTGCTCATTCAGAAGGTGGAGGAAGATCGGGAGGAGGATCATTCGGAACCAAAGGCTAGCGGACAATCACAGCCAGCAGAGGTAGACCTCGGGCGCCTGGAGGCACCCAAACAGGCTGAGCTGCAAACGCTCTTTGGTCGATACCCGGCGTTGTTTCGTCAGAGGCCTGGACGGACCAACCTGGTACACCACAAGATCCGCCTGACCAATACAACCCCATCTCGACAGAGACTGTATTGGGTGCCTGAGAGGCTGGTGGAACCACTGAAGGCAGAAGTTAGGACGATGCTGGAGATGGGAGTAATCGAGCCGTCAAGCAGTGAATGGAGTAGTCCGGTGGTCATCGTACCCAAGAAGGACAACACCCTCCGCATCTGCATTAACTTCCGTCGATTAAACTCCCAGTCCCAGTTCGACGCGTACCCGATGCCACGCATTGATGATCTGCTGGAAAAGATCGGGGGAGCCAAGTACGTGACCATATTAGACCTGTGTAAGGAATATTGGCAGGTGCCACTGGAAAAGACGTCCAGGCCTTACACAGCGTTCAGGACCCCTCTTGGACTGTTCCAGTTCACGGTTCTTCCCTTCGGCCTACATGGGGCACCAGCAACATTCCAGAGGTTGATGGACCAAGTGCTGCAAGGCGGGGAAGAATGGTCGGCCGCGTATCTGGACGATGTGGTGGTTCACAGCGAGACCTGGGCTGATCACCTTAACCACCTCGAGCAGATCCTGAGGAGGATCCAGGAGGCGGGTCTGACACTGAACGTGGCTAAATGTGTGTGGGCCAAGGCTGAGGCAGACTACCTGGGGTACCGCTTGGGTGACGGAGAGCTGAGGCCGCAAGTGGACAAGGTAGAAGCTATTCGCAACAGCCCGAGGCCTACAACTAAGAAGGAGGTCAGGTCCTTCTTAGGTCTGGTGGGATGGTACCGACGGTTCATCCCAAATTTCTCCACCACTGCAGGACCACTGACCAACCTGCTGGGAAAGGCGGTGAAGAACCCTATAAGGTGGACAGATGACTGTGAGACAGCCTTCGTCACGCTTAAAGAAGGAATGTGTGCAGAGCCTGTCCTACGCAGTCCAGATTTCACAAAGCGGTTCACCGTCCAGGTTGATGCATCTGCGGTGGGCATTGGAGCAGTCTTGACCCAGGGTGAGGAAGGCAACCAGAGACCAGTCGCCTTTCTGAGTCGGAAACTGCTGCCACGTGAAACCCGGTACTCCACCATTGAAAAGGAATGCCTGGCAATCAAGTGGGCCCTAGAGAGCCTGAAGTACTATCTGCTAGGGAGAGAATTCACCCTGGAAACAGACCACAGAGCATTAACCTGGATCCACACCATGAAGGACCACAATGCTCGGGTGACCAGGTGGTACCTCTCCTTGCAGCCGTACAACTTCAGGATCAGACATCGTCCAGGGAAACAGAACCTAACTGCTGACTACCTGTCTCGCCACCCGGCAAGCTCGCGGCTTGCAGAGGGGGAAGGTGATGTGACAGAGTGAACTGTCCCTATGGTCGGCATAACAATACACGCACCACTTTCACTTCTCCTCTGGTGCTTGCTACATCGCGGTGGGTGCACACGCACGCCAGCTAGCACGCCTCTCACACAGACACACACACACACACACACACACACACACACACACACACACACACACACACACTCACTTATTCTTTGCTGGGGTGTTATATATATATTTTGGTCCTTGCACTTGAGCACGCTGTAAACACCACTTTACACGGAACATCACAGCGAGTATCATCATTTGGGTAGAAGGCGAACCCGTAAGGCCGCTCTACCACATAAATTATTATTTTTTATTTGTTACCATTCATAGTATTAACAGACAGACAGCGGTCAATTATTATTAGCAGCGGTCTGTTATACGAAATAATTGCCTGCCGAACGTTTGGAAGCCCATTCAAGTGAATGGAACGTATTATTAAATTATAATAATTATTATCTACGGGGAATGTTTCAAAGATGACCACGTGATCTAAAGCAATTAATTCCATAATTTTTTTGTGATGCCTTTTTCCTTGGCACCATCAATGGAAAACCTTTTTGCCTTTTCAAAAAAACGTCCGCTGCAGATGCAGTGCGCATGCTCGGATTGACTTCTTTTCTGTGCCGCATTCTTCTCATATTTAGAATGGCAATCGGGATGTTTGGATTTCAGGTGATAAATATAACCCAACGTGGAGAAACGCTTTGCAGATACATCCTCCTTTAAAATTTTAGCATTGCATGTTTAGCAAATCGATATCCATGCGTCCACACCGCAGACATGTTGCTCTTATCCAGATAACCGTGTGCATGCTGCGTTTTTTTATTGTGTCATTACAATTCGACCGTGTTGTTTCAATGATTTAGGTATTTCTCCAGAAATGGCTGATTTTATGGTGCATCCTTATAATTTATGATTGGCCTCACGCCGGCCGGACAGGGGTGTACAAAGGGCCGGATGTGGCCCGCGAGCCGTAGTTTTCCCAAGTCTGATCTATGGTCATGTGTTCTCCTGAAGCGAAACTCTCAGCACAGTTCTTGTTGAAGCGTGTCCAGATGTAGGAGACTGCAGCAAATTTGTCTGTTTTCACCTGTTCTACCCGCGTGTCCTTGTCATCAAATCGAAGGTGCTGCATAACTGAAATGAATCTATCCCAGGGGATTGTCTCTTTGATTACTGGCACCAGAAAGCTTTCTGACCAGCAATCCACAATGGCACCAATGGGACACATGATTGCTCTTACAAACAGAATTGAAATTAATGCCATCAGTTTATGAATTGCCAAATTCCAGTCCTGGCTTGATGGACCGTGCACTCCCTTATGGTCTGCAGCATTCCCATGTCTAACAGGCAAAGAAAGCTTTGGAGCATGCTTGTAATTTTATGCTGTAGGAAGATAAACAAATAGAGAATGGTAAATTTACATGAACCTCACTAAATGGGTTTATATAAATATTATATGTACTATGGCAATGACAAACCTTAGCAGACTCTGTGGGTCCAGCTTGTGCAGTGAAGCACGAGTGATTTGCTACTGCACTGGGCATTCCGATGTCCTCCTCTACCCACACAGTGCCGTGTTTTGCCGTCTGGCTCAGACAGGGCTTTCCAGTACCATGGTGCATCTTCCGTGGAGGCATGTTGGGTTCTTGTTCCATCTCCTTTTTGGATTCTTCTGAGGAGGTATCAGTGACCTGCTGGACAAATGAAATCTCTCCTCTATCAGAGTCTGCTTTGTCGATTTCCTGAAGCCAGGCCAAAGCCTGTTGCGCGGAGACATTCTTCCTGCGTGGCATTGATACAGAGGCCATCTTGATGTGAGTTCTCAAAAAATGCGAAGAAGAAAGGATTCTCCCACCTGGGTCAGTCTGCTTTTTTGCACAGCACTGTGCTGTAGTCATGCAATGCCACTCCCTTACATACACAGTCACAATGGACAGAACCAAGACCAATTGTTAGTAAGGTTTCCTATCCAGCTCGAAGGACTAAATGTAAGTATCTGGTGTGCACTGATCAGGGGATTGTACTTACCCCAGCGTGTCAGTCAAAACATGGTACAGGATTCAGAACAATTAACTTTACTTGGCTTAGAACTGATCGCATATGAGGTAATTCTTGCTATCTTAGCTACTGTTCAGTGGGTTGCATGATGCAGAATGCACCCAGGTTTGCACAACAAAAGCTGGAGGAGAATCGAACTGAAGAACTGTGAAAATCTCAGCAGGGGTGAATCAGACCTCAGGATGTGCACCAGAAAATAAAAAGTCAGTAATTCTAGTGTTAATAGTTGAGCTAATTTGCATGTGTCTTTCTTGTTTGGGTCATGCTGATTTTTTTTTTGGTCTGTTTGAAAAACACTGTGTTCCAGTTCCCCCAGTGAGGTGGCAGATACTGAAGCTGCAGATCTCCATGCAGTCTGATGGGAATGTGTTTGATCCTGTTGTTCAAGCTTCTATTTTAGAATTGGTGAGTGATTTTCATGTTAAGTTAATATTTTGACTGTATAAAGCAACTTATATATCATTAGGAAAAAACAATGAAATGACCAGACTCGAAAGGGAACCCACAGATAATTATTGTTGATTATTGTTGAAGTTACTGGTCCCTGATGACGAGTTGAAAACATCTGTTTGTAGCAACTGTAGTCCTAAGATACAAAATTGTTTGTATTAATTGAAGTTTTAATCATGGTCAGTAACTGGTATTATTCAGAGTCGGTTTTTTTTCAGCTGTACATTCGGAGCGATAGTGAGCGACAGTGACTGGTGTACAATTGATCAGAACTCTATCGAGATGTAGGGCACCAGGATATTAGTAGAGCATCAGGGTATTTTAGGAGCATGTGTAGCTTTACAGAAAGAAAAAAGAAACACAGATTATTAGCTATGTTTATTCGCATGTTAAGACAGTGTAACTAGCTTTGGTTGAAAATGTGAATCTATCGATCAATAAGTCTGTCTGTCTGTCTGTCTTTCTGTCTAATCTTAGACAAAGCAGAAACTGGAACAACATGGCATGCTGGTGAACACCAAAGTGACCTGGAGAGTGCAGCCAGATGGAAACATCTTTCAAAAGAAAATAAATATATAGTGTGAACATTCATCTCTATTGCCACTTTGTAAACAGTAGTACAAACAAAAGCTATATAAAATGTAGTCTAATATTTCTACTTAAAAATCTTCTTCTTTTTCTTTTGGCTGCTCCCATTAGGGGTCGCAGCAGCGGATCATCCATACCCCCTCCAGACCCCCCTGTCTTCTACATCTGCATAATTTCACACCAACTACCTGCATGTCTTCCCTCACCACATCTATAAACCTCCTCCACGGTCTTCCTTTTTTCCTACTTCCTGGGGGCTCCATCCTCAGCATTCTCCTACTGATATACCCCATGTCCCTCCTCTGCACATGTCCAAACTATCTCAATCTCACCTCCCTCACTTTGTCTCCAAAACATCCTACATGCTCTGTCCCTCTAATAAACTCATTTCTAATCCTGTCCATCGTCATCACTCCCAACGAA
Source organism: Silurus asotus (assembly GCA_024362625.1). Lineage (NCBI taxonomy): Eukaryota > Metazoa > Chordata > Actinopteri > Siluriformes > Siluridae > Silurus > Silurus asotus. The sequence continues at coordinate 81,555 of MU551651.1, forward strand.
CATCTCAACATCTTCAGCTCTGCTACCTTCAGCTCCACCTCCTGTCTTTTACTCAATGCCACTGTCTCTAATCCATACAACATCTCAGGTCTCACCACAGTCCTATAAACTTTCCCTTTCACTCTCACAGATACTCTTCTATCACAAATCACTGCTGCTATTACTCTTCTTCACCCACTCCACCCTGCCTGCACTCTTTACTTTACTTCTCTCCATTACTTTGCACTGTTGACCCCAGGTACCTGAACTCCTCCACCTTCTCCACCTCTTCTCCCTGCAACCGCACTCCTCCACTGCCCTCCCTCTCATTCACACACATGTACTCTGTCTTACTTCTACTGACTTTCCTTCCCCTTATCTCCAGCGTGTACCTCCAAATCTCCAGGATCTTCTCAACCTGCTCAGTACTCTTACCTCAAATCACAATATCATCCGCAAACATCATAGTCCAGGGATACTCCTGTCTGACCTCGTCCTTCAACCAGTCCATCACCACTGCAAACAGGAAAGGGCTCAGGGCCGATCCTTGATGCAATCCAACAGTCACCTTGCTTTTAAATATAAAAGCCAATTTATGTGCAAGACAAATATATGAATCATATTCAGCATGATGTTTAAAACTCTTGATGCTCTTCGTCTCCTAGGATTTTTACCTGATATAGATAGAGATAGAACCAGTTACAGAACAAATCTGTCAAAGGTTAAAAATCAACAAGCTCAAATTTTTTGCAATATTATATCCTAAAAATGGAAGAATGTGGCACGAGCACAACTCTTCCCTGTGGAGGCTGTTATTCCTGCTTCGTTCAGATTAATCACTTTAATCACTGCAGATTTACTCCTTCTTTTATCTATTACTCATTTAGTCATTGTTGTTTTCTATCACTAAAATAATTACTGCAGTGCTGTTCTGTAGACCTGCACCCCCCGCGAGAGTACAGCGGGACCCGGCGCAAACGAGTGCGGCAAGGGACGAGATTGTGTGCTGGACAATCAAAGTTTTCGCGGGACTCCCGCAAAATGGTCTTAAAAAATATATGAAACAAACAAAAAAAAAATTACGTATATATTGTACAAAAGCAACAATGGCAACTAAAAAAAAACAATTTAACGGTCGGAAGCAAACTTTAATGTGGTTCATGTCAAGTTTATTTCTACAGAGCTTTTCACAAGAGACATTGTCTCAAAGCAGCTTTACAAAATGTAACAGTTAAGATAATCGATGTGTATTTATAGGCTAGCTCCATGCTTTGTCTGGACTGTCCCGACCTTCTAGGTGTTCTACACAGTGGCTGTCCACCTAAAGTCCCACAATGTCTGCTGCTGACAAACAACCTTCCTCAGACCCCGGCTCGAGTCGTTCGTGCCTGTATAGTAGTTGTGTATTGACTGTACTGTTTGCTGGTATTTGGTTGTGGGAAATAAAAAAAATAAAAATGTCACTGATGTATCTCCACATGTTACTGATGTCTCTATCACACAATCTAGAATTCTGGTCCTACACACTATAGTGCAGTCATAACTATAAAGAAGTCATTATAGTCCCATTAATAGATATGATATTAATATAGTCCACTCCTGTATTTGTACTTTTAATAAATTAATTATTTTTTACTTAGTTTCTGTCTTTTTCTAAAATAGTTCCTGTTCTTGCATTTTTCAGCTCTTTTATAGACCTCCAGACCCTTTCCATGCCTACTGATTCTGACCTTTTAGTTTTGATCAGTCTTGCTATCTTTGCATAAAGTCTTTATGGTAGATGAGCGAATTCATCCCAAAACATGCACCTGTTTAAACTTCTTGTGTATGTAGGCAGATGAATGATACACAGCAGACATTTGAGTCACGTTAACTCACATTGTTTTTACTCTGAGCTATTAACTTTCATAAATCACTATTTGAGTCACCACTAGAGGTCAGGCTTCTCACAGAATGCTGATACCCAATAGTACATACATTA
>MU551651.1:104670-295122 GCA_024362625.1 Silurus asotus
TTTCCATGCCTACTGATTCTGACCTTTTAGTTTTAATCAGTCTTGCTATCTTTGCATAAAGTCTTTATGGTAGATGAGCGAATTCATCCCAAAATATGCACCTGTTTAAACTTCTTGTGTATGTAGGCAGATGAATGATACACAGCAGACATTTGAGTCACGTTAACTCACATTGTTTTTACTCTGAGCTATTAACTTTCATAAATCACTATTTGAGTCACCACTAGAGGTCAGGCTTCTCACAGAATGCTGATACCCAATAGTACATACATTAAAAAACTGATTATTTTGTGCTGATCAAACATTTTTTGTTTTATATAAAAAAAAGTTATTTTTTTCAATCTTTTAAAAACTATAATATAAATTAATATCATCATGACAAACGACAGATCCTATAGACTGGCGGACACAAAAATAAAAATAGGTATATATAATACTAATATAGATTATAATATCTATAATAAGCATAATATTGTTGTAATATTTAAAAAAATCTACATAAAAGTGATCGCAAGAGGAACGATTTCATTTGCTACACTCCCAGTTTATTCAGGGGTTAGTTTAGAATTGAGCATTTATGCAAAGCATTCTTAAAAATAATTTACATCAAAGGCACTCATTTACATATCAGCCTTCTTTAAGATGTAAGTTTTAGTAGAACTGAGCAACATGAGTACAGACATCATAAAAATGATATTTTTTTGTTATTGAAATCATTATACTGTACATCTCTTAATATTTTAGTATAAAAAAAATCTGTATAATTGTAAAAACAACTAACTAATTTCTGTAAAACTACAACAAGTCATGAAGGGGCACTTTATTACTATTTTGTTTAATCTATTTAAATAGATTTTTTCTATTTAAATCTATCTATCTAGTGATGTCCGTGATGGAAATAAGTCTCTGTGATTTTAATGATTTTTAAATACGCATGCTTTGTGAAGCGTCTTTAAAAAGGCTGAAAGACCTGGAAGAGAGATATTCGAGAAACACCACCCAGACTTCCTCTTTGTGTTGTAGAATTCAGGTAAGTTATCAGTTTTGTACTTACAATTTGCAGATAAAGCTATCAGGATCTACTCATCAGCGCTAGCATATCATATGACTTGTCACAGTTCTTTTTTTTTTTACTGCTCAGGGTTTTATTTGTGTTTGAAAATAATAATTAGCGTTTTTGTAAATGCATCTGAATCTTTCTCCACTCACTAGCAAAGAAACTTGACCCAAGCGTGTATGCAGAAGTCTTCCTGAAATAATTAACTCTCCAACCCAATGTCATTTTTATGTTTGATTTTATCCAGCTGTGCAGCCATCATGAAGTTGAATGTGGTTCTTCTTCTATGTCTGAGTGGTGAGTGTTTAAACCAGTACCACTGCCAATTTCAAGAGTTTTAATGATAAAAATCTTCTCAGTGCCGTAACATTAATTCTTGTTAACAGGTGTTGTGCCAATCACCTTCTCAGCTCAGCGAACTACCCATCTGTTTTTCATCAATCAGGTAGTGTCATGGCCTAATGCTCAGAAGTACTGCAGGACAAAGTACACTGACCTGGCGAGGGTAAAGGACCCTAGTGTTCTGGTAGAACTAAATAAAATGGCAGCAAGTAAAGGTTTAACATTATGGCCTCTCTGGATTGGACTGTACAACGACTTTTACAATTGGCGCTGGTCTTTTAATAACGTCTCACAGACTAGTACAAACCTAACACTTTGGTTCCCTGGAGAACCTGATAATTATGCTGGGCATGAATCGTGTGGAGGAATTCTTGCGGCTGGGAACTGGGCAGACTGGGACTGTGCACTGCAGAGACCTTTTATATGCTACAATGGTGAGCAATTTGTTTTATTTTGTTCTATTATATGAATACCAGTGGTTATTAGTCATTGTTAGCTATGAGTTCTCTAACTGTACAGATTAACTAACAAACTATATACAGTATATATATATATATAAATTAATTATTATTTAATTATGTATGTGACGAATAAAATTTGATTTAAATTCATTGCAGGAACTGATTAACTTGGATCAGTACTGACCAAAAAAAAAAAAACCATTTTCACTTGTGAAATGTATTATACATTTGTTTTTGTTTTTTTCTATTTGGATTTTTACAGCTGGTAACAGTGGTGCTGCCGGATTCATTGGAGTCACTAATCCTCAGCTGAACTGGTCTGAAGCTCAGACTTACTGCCGAACACATTACACTGATTTGGCCAGCGCACTCACCCAGGCAGACAATGACCTTTTAACACAGATAGTATCTGTCCAGGGCAATTCCTGGTTCGGTCTGTATCGGGAGACATGGAAGTGGTTGAATGGAACAGTGGAATCAAACCTCCAGTGGAATCCTGGAAAGCCTAATAACGCTAATCCTCAGGGGAACTGTGGGGTTTTGACGAACGGACTGTTCAGTGATGATAGATGCACCAGTGTGCACTACTTCTTCTGTGAATTCAGTGAGTGATCTTTTCCTGAGCAACTAAAAATATTTTGATGTTTTTTATCAATCTGTGATATAAATGTGCCAGAGGATGTGACCTCTTCTCAGTCTGACATACCATCATATATTGCCTTCTTCAACTACAGATCTTATTTCATTTGGTTGTGTGTATATCACTTTAATTGGAATAATAAAAATAACTGACTGTAGTAATTTACCAACCTGGAAAAAACCCTGATATACTTAGAAAGGTATAATAATAATATAATATAATCTAACATACCATACTTTAGCTCTTTCACTGGTCTTCAGAATATGTCCTGGGGATGGAAATGATGCCCACTTGGTAGAATGTTTCAAATATTTTAACATTCAGTTTAAATTTATAGAACATTTTAGGTTTAGTTAAGTTCCATCTGATTGTTATTATCGCTTCATTGTCACAGCAATCTGCCGTCTGCAGTATTGATTCTGGGTTTAATAGTTGAGCTAATTTGCATGTGTCATTCTGATTTTCTTTGGTCTGTTTGAAAAACACTGTGTTCCAGCTCCCCCAGTGAGGTGGCAGATACTGAAGCTGCAGATCTCCATGCAGTCTGATGGGAATGTGTTTGATCCTGTTGTTCAAGCTTCTATTTTAGAACTGGTGAGTGATTTTCATGTTAAGTTAATATTTTGACTGTATAAAGCAACTTATATATCATTAGGAAATAAACAATAAAATGACCAGACTTGAAAGGGAACCCACAGATAATCATTGTTAATTATTGTTGAAGTTACTGGTCCCTGATGACGAGTTTAAAACATCTGTTTGTAGCAACTGTAGTCCTAAGATACAAAATTGTTTGTATTATTTGAAGTTCTAATCATGGTCAGTAACTGGTATTATTCAGAGTCGTGTTTTTTTCAGCTGTACATTCGGAGCGATAGTGAGCGACAGTGACTGGTGTACAATTGATCAGAACTCTATCGAGATGTAGGGCATCAGGATATTAGTAGGGCATCAGGGTATTTTATGATAATTTGTAGCTCTACAGAAAGAACAAGAGAAAAACAGATTATTAGCTATGTGTCAATTGTAAGCAGAGTGCAAACATCCCACTTTAAAACACTCTATAGCTGTGATCAATTACAATCTGCTTCTTTACTTACAAAAAAACGTATTCACAAAAGTCTTGACTAAACAAATTAGTTTTAAACCTAGACTTAATTACATAAAAAAAAAAGATAATTAGCAATTACTAATTACTAATTACGAAAAAGCCTTAAGATAGATCAGGGAATATAGACACTGCTCTATGAGATGCATTACATGCAAATTCTTCTTATTATTCTTTCGGCTGCTCCTATTGGGGGGGCACCACAGCGGATCATCTGTCTCCCCCCCTGTCCTCTACCCCCTGTCCTCAACATCTGTCTCTCTCAACCCAACTACCTGCATGCAAAATGAACAACAAAATTAGAAATTTTTAATCTATTGATCAATAAGTCTGTCTGTTTGTCTGTCGTTCTGTCTGTCTGTCTTTCTAATATTAGACTAAGCAGAAACTGGAACAACATGGCATGCTGGGGAACACTACTAAAGTGACCTGGAGAGTACAGGCAGATGGAAACATCTTTCAAAAGAAAAAAAAATATATAGTGTGAACATTCATCTCTATTGCCACTTCATAAACCGAAACTCTTAATACTCTTCATTTCCTAGAAGTTTTATCTGATATAATGCATGTATATAACTTCTGTTTCCATGTCCATGAGTACTGACTTTCACCATACCAAACTCGAACCAACTACAAAGCAACAATCAAGCAGAAAGCAAAATTAACAAGCTCAAATTTTGAGCAATATTATATCTTAAAATGGAAGAATGCGGAACAAGCAAAACTCTTCCTAGGGGAAGCAGAAATAACAGACAGCTTTAGTCAGATTCATCACTTTAATCACTGCAGATTTACTTCTTTTATTTATTACTCATTTAGTCATTTTATTGTCTAATTATGTGCTTCTATTACACTTTTTTATTTGTACAAACTATATATATATATTTTTTCTTTCTTAATTATTAATTCTAATTTTTTTCCCACACATTATAATAGGTTTCTTTGTGTTGTTTTCTATACAATATTTAAGTCTACTGCAGTTCTGTATGTATGTAACTACTGTACAAAAGCAAAAAATGCTAACTAAAATAAAATAAAACAATTTACAGGCACAAGGTTGAAAGCGAACTCTTGCGTGGTTCTTGTCAAGTCAGGGTTATTTCATCGCGATTTTCACAACAGACATTGTCTCAAAGCAGCTTTACAGAATTTAGGAATGAAGGTGAATGATGTGCGTTTTTCCCTGATGATGAAGACTGGGGTGATTGTGGAGAAGTAAAATTCTCTTAGATGCTATCAGGAAAAAACCTTGAGAGAAACCAGACTCAAAAGGGGATCCCATCCTCATTTGGGTGACATCACGAGTGCGATTATAGTCTTTAAACACTACAGAACACTGGAGAGTGAGAACTAACATGAGCACTGCAGTGTAAGATTATGAGTGATGTTTTTTCTACAGTCCAGGAGCGACTAAGCAACTCATAAAATAGCTCAACATTTGAGATCATCATAGATCCAACACCAGCTTCTCCATGCCAGAGCCTTTACACACTCAAAGAGGTCCAATGTCCAATCTCAAGTTCTCTAAACTTCTGTTTATCTTGAAAGTAAATAATGAACCAAACACTGTTATGGCTTAAAACATCATTACTGTTTAAATGACACGAGAAAGTTGACCATAAAGCAAAACGTCAGCAGTACCAACATCAATGATTTGGAACATACACTATTCCTCTAGACAGTATGACAATAGCATGAGATGCTACCCAGTAGACCAGAATAAATAAGCTCAAACAAGCTCAAACTACCTGAAAAGTTCATGGAACAGGTTGCTGCAACAAATTTTGTTACACCGCCTGAAATACACCTGAAGTACACTGATCAGGCACAACATTATTACCACCTGACTAGTATAGTGTTGGTCCCCCTTTTCCTACCAAAACAATTCTGACCCGTTAAGCATTAACAGCATTAACTTCATCAGCCATTTGGGCTAAAGAAGCTTGTCTGTTGGTCCCCCATAACCCTGTCGCCGGTTCACCACTGTTCCTTCCTCATCTGTTATTAATTTTTTTTTTTTATTAATAACAAAAGAATTTTCACTGCAGTAGTAAAGTTTGTATTATAATGCAGTTTGACAGTAATTGTTTATTTACCCCTTAAAGTGATGAAGATTGGCTAATCACATTTTCTCTGGTTTCATTGATCAGTTTTAGGTTTGTATTCAGTTTTAGGAGAACCAGTTTGTATTTTTATTTTGCTTGACCTAATGAAATTTGGGAGGGAAATCAGGCTCCATGATTTGAACGATCTCTAAGTATTAGTGTTTTGCATAAGATGGCAAAACAAGGGTAGTCAAGTTCCTTTAGAAAGTCAGGGAGATTTCAAGTAGATCTAGAACACAGCTTTTCAAGAAATTCAATTAGGTTTCAGTGTAACTTGTTCTCAACAACTTGTTTTTCTCCTTTTATAATATTGTAGCTATGAAAATGTTGCATAAACTTTTTAAATGACCCTTTAAATAGCATCTGTAAAAAAAACAACGACTTCAATTTACATATGAAATATGAAATATTAATGTTATAACATAAGCGAAAATTAAGTGTGCCAAAGTTTCAAAGACTGAGATAATCATAATAAAATCCCATTTATTTACCCTCTGTACATCTACCTTAGACATGGCAAAATATGAAATTTATACTTATCTTAAATTATTTTTTGTTTATTCTCTTGTGTAATTTTTTATATTGTCTAAATATTTCTTTATTGCTGCTGGTCTCTAAAAGCTACCAAACAAATGTTGTTGTTTTAAGATGACTTTATTATCATTGCATTATCTTCATCTTTTCCACTGAACTAATGTCCATTCCTTGTGTTTCTTAGCCCAAGCAAGTCTCTTCTGGTTGTTTTTCTTTTTAAGTAATAGTTTATTTGCTGCAATTTGTCCACGAACGTCTGATTCACACCGTCTCCTCTGAACAGTGAACATTGAAATATGTCTGCCTTTTGAACACTGCAAAGCAGTTATGTAAATCGTTGGTTTCTGAGACTGGAAGTTCTAATACACTTATCTTCTGCAGCAGAGGTAGCTCTTGGTCTTCTTTTTTTGGGACGGTCCTTATTAAAGCCTGTGTAATCATAACGTTTTATGGTTTTGGAGACTGCACTTGGGGATCCATTAAAACTTGGTATTGACTGACTAAATGTTTCTTACCACAATATGGATTTGTACAGTAGATGTAGTAGCACTAATAGTGTTACTGACTCTGTACTCACCCTTTTCTCTGCACAAAACAACTGATGGTCTAAAGCACATTCAAAAGGCAAGTAACTTCACAAATGATCTCTGGACACGGCACACCTGTGACCTGATACACATTCCAGGTGGCTCCAGAATAGCTCCCACCCCCTTTTTCTGAGGTGTCGACCTCTACAATGAATTGGTATGATGGGTCTGGTAGTGTTAAAATTTGCTTCAGAAAGGCTTGCTCGGCCTCGGGTTTCCAGAAGAAGAGTCGGCAGGTAAGTAGCTGTAGAGTGGTGGCTATTGAATTGAAGCTCCTGATCAACCTCAATTTAAAGTTGCCCAAGCTGAGAAATTTCTAGAGCTTTTTCTGTGTCTCTTGGCACAGCCAGTTCTTCACAGACAGGATCCCGGTGGGGTCCATCTGTATTTTTTCCACAATATGGAATAATTTGAAATAATAATTTTGTAATGAGCAAATATTTGTATTGACTATAAAATAATCCTCATAAACGTCTTTTCAAAGCCATAATCCATTAGAAATGATTTTCACTGCACTTGTGGAATGGCCAGAGGAATTTGAATATGAATGCATATCATTAGAGGTGCTATCTACTGTGGGAAATAAAAATAAAGTAAGGAATAAAACACAACAGGACTTCCTGTAATGAAAAAAGTGATATAACCAACTTGATTAAGTTTATTCAGGGGTTACTTAAGTTTTAAGCATTTATGCAAATTTTAAATGTTAATTATTTCCATCACAGACATCTTTAAGATGTTTCAGTAAAACTCTTGCCATTGAAATACCATTATACAGAACATCTTGCAGTACTTTTGTATGAAAATAATAAATACTGTATATTACTGTTTAAAATACAGTAGAATCCAAAAAATTCATGAATGAGCCTGCTCTTTTGAATAAGTTATTCAAATAGATTTTCTTAAAAACAAGGAAGGCGGCTCCCGAGGAGGATTACAAAGTAAGGAAAGCTTTTAAATCCAAACACAAATCCTGTTTTAGTGGCAGTGTCAAATTACAACAGTGTTTTCAGTCACAAACAAAAAATGGCCAAAAAAAAAACCCCAACCCAAAGAGAAGGCAACACATCAACATAAAGAAGGTTGATTCATATAAATGTTGATCATTTCATGAGATTATTTGTAGACTGGCGTGTGTCAAGTTTATTCTAATTTACAACTTTACTGTAAAATATAACTCCAATAACCCTTTATATTTAAAAACTACCCCTACATTACAAAACAAGTTTAGATCAATTTCACTCAAAAGTTCCTTAATATCCGTATGAACACAAAAAGGCATTAAAGGGTTGATGTTTGTTTACGATGTTTGTCTCAGTGACATTTGTGATGGAAATCAGTCTCTGTGAGTTGAAAGATCACATAGAGTACAATGTTTTGCATAAGTTATTTTTAAAGGGATCTTCATGCATCTTTAAAAGATTTTAGCGAGAGATTACACCTGGAGAGTGCAGCCTGATGGAAACATCTTTCAAAAGATAAACAATTATTAGAGTTTGAACATTAATGTGCATTTTATAACTTCTGTGCCCATGTGAGTTGTGACTTTCACTTGCTCTGTCCTGATAAACCTGAAGCCAGATTTAACTAAATTACTTTATAAAAACTATTCAAACAAGTTCGTGACAAAGTTTCGGTACTGTAAAATGCCAAGAAACAACTCTTCTCAGAAGGAAGCTATGCATTAGAAACCAGCGAATCACATCATGTGACAATGAAATTGCATGTACTCCTTTTTATGCAGTACTCGTGTACTCATTCTGATTAAGAGGCTTCTTAATGGTAACTAGTTACACCAGCAGTAAATTACGGGGTTTTAGAAAACAGAGTAAATACTTGTGCTGTCATTGCTTTTTGATTTATTTGTAAAACTGCTTCAATATTGTGTTCTATTAATCTATGTGTAATATTAATTTCTTATCACTATTAAACTATATGCTCAATTAAGATTCTATATTAAAAAAGATACACGGTTAGCTGTGTAGTCATAGAAAATCAGATATATAAATATGTGGCTATATAGAGAAAGTTATTGTTTAAGTTAAACTGATATTTTACATTAAAGGAGCAAAAACTTTTGACATGGTTATCTTCATCTACTTTACTTCATTGTACTGACTCATATTTTGCACTCGATCAGCCATCTGTCCTGGAAATGTTGAAAGAATGTTAGGTCTGTAACTCACCCTAAAAAAGAAAAACATTTAGAAATGTTTTCAGAATAATTTTCCTCAACGTATAAATTATACAACATAATATTCTCTGGAATCTGGAGAAATCTCTGTGCATATGGGAACAATATTTGTGCAAGACAATGCTAACTGCATATGGCATCTATTACAATCGCATGACTTTGTTTGTATTACAACTGGCCTGCCTGCAGTATGGACCTTTCACCATGATGAAACAAAAAACACAACAAAGGAAACCCAGAACCGTTGAGCAGCTATAATGTGTCAGATAAATATGGGGCAAAATTCCTCCCCCAGAATAACAGCAACTGCTCTTCCTACTTCAAATTGATGCTACACAGTGGGAAACATGTCCCAACTTTTTAAAGATGTATCACTTGTATAATTAAGTACTGATATCAGCCTAGCCTAGAGAAGGAGATATGTGCACTGGGTACATCAAATGTGTGTACATTGTTACATCACTTACTGTTTATACAGGGGTTAATTTAGCCTTGCCCATTAATGCAAAGCATTATTGCCAATCATTTAAATCACAAAGACTAATTTCCATTCTGCCTTCCACAATTTATGATTTTCAGTAGAATTAAAACTGTATGGAAATGAAAACTGGCATCGGAAAGTCGAATGTAAGACATTAAGTCTATTGGTATTTAAAAATCACTACAAAACTGCAATTCCTGTAATACAGCAGCAATTTAATACTTGGGATACTTTTTTGTGGCAAATAAAACACATTTTCTTAACAAATAGGTTTGTAGGACACAGTGTTTACTGGGAAATTTAATTTGTGTATTTAGATGACCTGAGATTGTGTCTGCACTGCAGATAAGTCCTTACTTATTTGACTACTTTTTAGACAATCAACATAAAAGCAACCAAGGCTGGTCTGTAAATACAAAAACAACCGGGACAAAGGGTGTAAATTAAATGCACCAGATTGTCCAAGATGCCTAGAAAAGTATAGTTACCACAAAACAACAAATATTATTGATATGCATGGTGTATACAACATTAAATAAAATAATGAATTGACTTTATTGTGCAGACTTTCAGCTTTAATGTGAGAAATTTCCATTACTCAGGTGAACTGGGTAGGAATGACACATTCTCTGTATGTGAGAAATAAAGACGCAGCATGTTTTCTGCCAATACAACAACAATACATTATTGACACTGTAGTAGTATCATCTGTTTAATACAAAATGTATAATGCATTGAATAAAATGTTAAATACAAGCATTTTTGTATTCAAAAAATGGAATTTTATCTGGAAATTGATCAATATTTCGGAATTTTTTATTTTATGCTTGACGAAAACCAGTTTCTGTTTTAATACTGATACGTGTGCTCATCCCTAGAGATGGTTCAAATGGAAATCTGTCTCTGTGATTTACATAATCGGGTTTACATTAAGCCAAAGCAGGTGATATAAGCCTCTTTAAAAACTTGAAGATCTGTGACCTATTAAGGAGCACCTGTTCCAACAATTCATTACCCTCTACCTTTTATTTGCTCTGCACTGGCTGTAGAACACTCGATGCTGCTGAGATGATTCCACATGAACAGCTGAAAAATCAGTGACGTTACGGTGAAGGGTTTAACTTAAGAACCACGAAGATGGACTTGGAGTGTATTAATATAACAATGGCTCCACAAACAGTTTTGAATGTGTTTATTAGTGGACAGTTAATAACATTGGATCTGTAATGAATGGACATTTGGTGCCACCCAGATGAGGATGACCAGTCTGGTTCCTCTTAACGTTTCTTCTTATCGTTCATTACACATAAACCTCATAGGCACCAACTTATTAATTAAAAATGCATAGTCAGTTTATTGCTGCTGTTCTGGGAGAATGTCTATTGTTAAAAGTTCTGTAGAAATAAACTGCACCCGATGTAATCACATGTCTAAGTTGCTGTGGGTTTGTGATTTTAGATGATTTTATTTTTAAATACATAACCATACATAATACAGCATGCAGTGAAATATATTTAACATCTAGTCAGTGATATAAATAGTTACAAATGGGTATAAATTGTATTGTTATTTTAATTCTGTATATTTTTACAGAAATTAATTAATGATATGTAAACTCGGACTTGATTTTAGACCAGATTGTGTATTCACGCTGATAAGTTTTATGTAAATCTGTCCATTACAAGAGAACTTTGAGATGGAAATCAGTCTCCAACATTTAAATGATCCTCAGGTATGACTAATTTGTGTAGGAGAGCACAAGTTATGCTTCTTCAGAAAGTGGACGTTATTAAAGACACAACTCTGATCTGAACTTTCTGTTTTAGATTTCAGGTTGGTTTTAATGGTACTTATTTAATACCACTCTTTATGATATTGGAGATATGCACATTTTTTTATAAGATTGATTAATAAAAACTGTGTAACCATAATTGCTAATGATTGCATTTCTACATAAACAGTACTTAATTGTTTGTTTTGTCATTTAACATTCATTGATTCTAATTCTCAACGATACATTGGTTAAATTTGCTAAAATATTTGATCATGAATACATAAAGACAAATGTATTATTATTTTCACTACATCTATTAGCACTATTAGATTATCACAAGCTCTAGTGATGAAATTTAAATTAAAAAAATGAATAAATTGAATACTTTTAGCTTTGTGGAAGATTTACATCCAAATCAGGTGAAATGGGACGTAAATCAGGAACAAATCTGATGCTGAATATCGATGTGCAGACGTTTTGTTAGAACATTCGTTTAAACAATGAGCAGTTTTTGACTTTGGAATTACATTACAAATCAGCCTCATCATTGTTTAAACTTTGTGTGTTTGGGATGCATTATTCTCCGTGTTCTTATCTCATGTTTAGAATTCATCATGTTTATCAGATGTTCATCAGTCATGAAGTTGGATCTGATTTCTCTCCTTTGTTTTCCTGGAGAGAGCTTCTTAAATAAAACACTTTTTCTTGATTTACATGTTATATGTAGATGCACTTTCAAACTTCACTTATAAAAAAATACAACAGAGATCTAATTAGTTCTTGTTAACAGATGTTGAGCCAATCCCATTCTCCACTCTGCAAATGAACCCTGTTCAGTTTTCTCTAATCAAGCAGGCAGTAACATGCTAACCCTAACCCTAACTCTAACCCTGGCTAGGGTGAAGCACTCTAGTGTTTTGTCAGAGGTAAACATTTCCAGGAGAAATGGCTATACAAATAAAAACAAAATCTGAAAAGTATATAAACCTAGAGTTAGTTTTTTTGGTACAGAAATGCTCTGTCAAATGCCCAGCTAGTTTTTTTTTTTACTTTGGCCATGTTTAGCTAAAAGTCCAACTCTAACAGTGCACATAACTCATGCATGAAATTAAACCCCTCCTTTAAAAGACATGGTTGGATACATGTTCTACAAAAAGATATTTTTGACAAAAAATAGGATATATATATATATATATATGTTCTAATGTTCTTATGGGAGTGAGTCAAGGTTCCAGCGGCTGATATGAGGTGGAGTGAGCCAGAGGTATATGTGAAATGGAACCTGAGGTAGGAATTGGGGTTGAGCCTGGGATGGAGTAGGAAGGGGATCCGGAGCTGCTCTTGTCACATCATGGTGGAAAAGACTTCTTGATCGCTTTGACTCTTAGTGGTTGTGGTTTGTATCAGATTTAAACCGGGGTCACTGTAATGAGAGGTGAACACTACTTAAAAGTAGCATCAGTTTGGCCCAGGTGCAGAGAGAGACTTGGAAGCAGCGATGGGAAATGGCACTGAATTGGTGGAAAGTTTTAAATATTATTATTTTATTTTTTTTTTTACATTTAGAAAGCGCTTTAAGTTTTTATCTGATTGCTATCTTTTGAATTTTATGGTCATGTTAATTTGATCCTTCAAGCCAGAGCAAATCTGCAACATGCAACCATTTATTTATTGTTGGCAGAAAACACAAAGTACTGATTCTGGAGCTAATAGAAAGCCAGTTTGCAAATTATTTTGTTTACATTTAGAAAGCGCTTTAAGATTTTATCTGATTGCTATCTTTTGAATTTTATGGTCATGTTAATTTGATCCTTCAAGCCAGAGCAAATCTGCAACATGCAACCATTTATTTATTGTTGGCAGAAAACACAATGTACTGATTCTGGAGCTAATAGAAAGCCAGTTTGCAATTTGGATCATTAAGCTTCACCCACTTAAGACCCAAATACATGTGTATGTGTCTTTGTATGTCCCACAGGATGAAATAAAACCGACATAACATAATTAGAAGAACAATCACAATTTCTACAAATTGTAGAAAACTAAAGGAAAACAATGGATCAGTGAATACAGACCCTGGACCATAAAGTGCATACTAGGCAAAATGAACACAAAAAAAAGGAGTATTTGTTTATAAAATTGTCGAGGTTTTTCAATTCAATCACTCCTCAGATACACTGATGGCACCTTGACCCAAATTCTGAACACTGCTGGGTCAAGGGTTATTTCCTGTTGAGAACCTTTCTATGCTAGGAACGTGCTACAGAACCTTGCAAAGTATTGTGTTTCCCAGATCGTACCAAGCCGTTCTTATATCCTATGTTCTAAGTCACTTTTAAAAACAACAAACAAATTTAAGGTGAAATAAAGCAAGATATTCTAAGTAGAAGTACCTGATTTGTATAAATCACAGACCCATGACCCAGTGGAGCCGAGACTTTGTGCATGTGTCTGAAACCTGATCAGATTTCTGTTTTTTTTTTTTTTTTTTTTTTTTAAAAGCTTTTAAATATTTATAGTTGTGAGAAAGGCAAAACGTAGATAGAATCAATGCAATGAACCAGAGAGATGTTAATAAAAAAATAATAAATGACAGATACAGGACAAAATAATAAGGGAAGAATATAAGGAGGTTAATAAGCGAGGAACATCATATCTAGTGACTTTTATGAGGTAGTTACTATCATTTGAGCTCTGTGAAGGAAACTTCTGAACTATCATGAAGATGCTCTTATAACTTTGAAAAAACACATCTGGAATTCACTCTGGATGAGAGTTTCTGTAAAAAGCTGAAAAAATATATGCGAATAAACAGAACAGCAAAAACATCTTAAAAAAACTAAAAAAAACTGATGTCATGAAAAGTTTTTAACCCGTCTGGATTTGGGTTGGGGGGCTGAAAGATGGAGAATACCTAGTAGAAATATATGAATAAACCTTTCAAAATGTGTATAGAAGCATGTTTAAACAAAAATGTGCCATAAATGTCAGAAGATCCAGAATGTCGAAGTCCAATACAAGTCATTAATTGCATTTTTTTTATTATCATCAAGTAAACTGTGTTGTGGGTTTACCAAAACTCTTTCAAAATATATAATCAGAAAACACCAACCACCATATATTTTTTAGACCTGAGCAGAACCAGTCTGTGACTAGTGAGGAGAGTGCATTGAGAAGATCAGAGGAGTATTTTGAGCAGCTGATCAACGTGTAAAATAAGAGCGAGAAGGTTGGATGGTGCGGAGATGGTGAAGCAGGGAGTGGATAATATTAGGAAGAAGGAAGAGTGAAATGTCATTTGGAGATGTTTAGGAGAGATGGCGCTGTACCAGGTAGATTTCTTTTTTTGAAAGAGTAATGTACAGGATGGTATGGAGACAAGTGATCCGTTGTGGCGACCCCTAATGGAAGAAGCCTAAAAAAGAAGAAGAAGAAGAAGAACCAGTCTGTGTGCTTTTATTTCAATCTCTCTAGTACTAGTCTAGAAAGTTGAAATGGAGATCAGTCTCTGTGATCATCACGATGTGCTACTGTTTTGCCAAAGACAATATTAGTAAAGTTGAAAACGAAATAATTAAAACTGTCAGAAATGAACAGCAGAAATTCACGAGCATCTTTTTTTAATTCCTTAATGAAAACAATTTAGTTTGTTAGTGTGTACTTCTCATTTATCTTGGCTAATAAAAGTTCCCAAGTAGATTTAATTGCATTTTAGATTGTATTTGCTGATAAAAATAAATAAAAAAAATATTATTTTAGATAAATTCAGAGAAATGTAATTTTCTTTGACCACCAGGGGGTGCTACAGCCAAATAAAGTGACGATCGTTACTAGTGAAGTATCTCTCTCACACACGCGCACACACACACACACACACACACACACACACACACACACACATACACAATATTACCGTTTACCAAGTAACCAGTTGTACTGTCCACTTGTACGATCACAACCATTGATGATTTAAAATTTAAACATCTGTTGTTTTCTTTTCCAATATTTCTACATTTTAAAAGCGATGTTTAAGGGAATGTTAAAATAGTCAAATAATGGAACAGTGTTTAGTTTGAAATGGAAGCGTATGGAAAACATACAGAAAAACGTGTTTAGGATTCTGCAAAAAATGCTTCACAACTAACTGGATGGTTTCACTGTACACATTGTTTTACCTTCTACTTAGATCATTTATATCCACTTCATTTGGAATTTACACGTGTCAATAATAAAATAAAACATCCAGCATACACAATATTATCAGAACTGTTTTTTGTGTCCTAATAAATAAAACTATATGATAAATCTACAAAGAAACTACAGAGTAATCGTAAAAGAAGATCTACATCTGTACAAAACCCAGAAATGATAGAAATCTACAGTGGGACTATTTGAATACATTTTCTTGGCAAATAAAAAGTAGCAATGTTCTCCAGTGTTGTATTTACATTTGAGAGAAGTCTTCATGTTGGACTCTACAGCTAGAAAAACACAGACTGCTGCTTTCCATGGGAGAAGTGTCACCTGACACCAGCATTCAATTTCACTGGTGTCATAAAGAGAGAGTATCCTGTTTCACAGCTGAGATAGATAGATAGATAGATAGATAGATAGATATTAAAGGCTAGCATGTAGGCATTAAAGGTCTTTTTTTTTTTTTGTAGAAGATGATCCCATCTGTCTGCACCCTCCAGGTCACTGTGGTGGTGTCCGAAATGCACAGCTGAGATAGATAGATAGATAGATAGATAGATAGATAGATATTATTGCACTTTGCACTCTACATGACTTGAAGGCTAGCATGTAGGCATTAAAGGTCTTTTTTTTTTTTTGTAGAAGATGATCCCATCTGTCTGCACCCTCCAGGTCACTGTGGTGGTGTCCGAAATGCCCTTTCCCTTCAGATTCAGCTTAATCTGTGGATCAGATCCAGGAATTAAATATGTATCATTTGTAAATAACAACACGTTTATTTCTATCTTAAACTTTCTACACTTACAGGAACTCACCTGCTCTAAAATGGAGGACTGAGCAGCAGGATCGAACACCCTGCCATCAGACTTCACCTGCAGCCTCACCATCTGTCGTTGTCTTACTGGTGGAACTGTGGAACACACACACACACACACACACACACACACACACACACACACACACATACAGTTAGCATAAGCAGTCAACATCATTATCTTCTTTCATTCTCTTGTGATTTAAATGATTTGTCTTTTTCACATGAATGGCCGGTTGACAAAATGTTAGTATCAGTAATGAAGAAAATCCAAACGTACTGGTGTGACAAAAGAAATAGAACTGGGTGCTGCAGGATGTATCATAGAAGTTTCCATTATAAACCATTGCACAGTTCTCATTTCCTCCATAATTATCAGGTTGTCCAGAAGCCCATGGTATGTTTAAAGCATCGGTCCCGTCTGACCACTTCCATGTGTCTCTGTATAGTCCAAACCACGAATCACCCAGGATATCCCTCACCTGCCATATCATGTTGTTGTCAATGTTGTTGAGAGAGCTGGCCAAGTCGGTGTAATATGTTCGGCAGTAAGCCTGAGCTGCAGGCCAGGTCACCTTAGTACTGATGCCAATGAACCTGGCAGCACCACTGAACTGAGCTGTCAAAAAGAAAAAAAATAATAAACAACCCTTTAAAAAACATGATTGACACACACATGTATATACCTGTACATATATACTGTATATAAGTTCAAAAACAAAACAAGCAAATCATAATAAAGATGCTGACTCACCACTGTAGCATATAAAGGGTCTCAGTTCTGTACAGGCTCTATCTCCCCAGTATCCATTTGTCATTATTATAACACACGATTCCATTCCTAAAGCATTATTAGGCTCCGAAGGTCCCCAGATTATGAAATTCTTGAGTGTGACATTATTTAAGGACCAGTGCCAGCTATTGATATCGTTGTACAGTCCAACCCAGATATTTGTTGTTGCAGGTACGTATTTGCTTGCTTCCAATTTCTCTCGCACCCAATCATCATTACTTACGAAGGTTGCCAGGTCAGTGTACATCGCTCTGCAGTAATTCTGTGCAATGGTCCAAGTCATCTTTGTCATTATCAGGTGATATCTATGTGGGACGGTTTGCAGGATGGAAAAAGCGACTGTTGCGAGACCTGTTGGTAATAAATATTATTACTTATAACAATTATTGTTATACTGTCATTAATATAGACATGTAGATGAAGTTATTGAGCCTGTAAATCACAGTCAAATGGGATTCAAATTCCAGACTATTATAATCTACTGATCAGCCATAACAATAAAACCACCTGCCTAATAATGTGCGTAATATCCTATTTAAACCAACAATGACGTTAGGAAATACGTTCGTCTTAAAGGAGTGTAGCAATGTCTAGGTAGGGGGTACATTCCACGTGTCCACGTGAATGCAAGGATGTGAGGTTTCCCTGTGGAAAATTCCGCATACGTCATCATACAGCCTCTTCTTCCCTTAGAACATCCTGGTGCCATCTCTGCCCCTTTCACATGATGTAAATGTGATTAAACAGACCAGGCTGGCTCTTATGGCTCCATAATCCAGTTTTGATACTTATATACCCAGCAAACTGTGATACACTGTGTTCTCTGACTCGTTTATATCATAGCCTTTGTGCTACAGTAGCTCCTCTGTAAGATTAACCCAGAAATGTGTTGCTCTGTTGCCAGTATTCTTTTAGGTAATAACTACTGCATACTGGGGACACCCCACAAAACCAAGTCATTTTCTGCCATTCGGCCTCTGTCAAAGTCACTTTTTTGGCGTTCCCATTGTAGCTGCGTTTAACACATCAATGACAAGAACTGACTGTGCTGCTGAATTACAGTATATCCTACCCCTTTGACAGGTACTTGTCAGGAACACAATGCAAGGCCAGGTTATACTGTCAGAAATGGGCTGGGAGGACCTACATGCAGGACGCAAGCAGAACTCAAAAAAGTCTTTAATCCGAATACCACCAGAACAGAACAATAAAGAGCAGGCAGAATCATAGCAGCCAGAGCAAAGCATGAAGAACCAAAGCCAGAAGGTCCTGACAGTGCCACTGTAGTGAGATAACCAACGTTACTGATTTCTTCTGCCACAGCCTTTAACATTATAGCTGATCATTGAATCTTTATTTAATAATTACTTTCTTAACTTTTTAGTTCCACATGAAATGATGTACATGACTACAGATTTAAAAGCTTCATTTGTTTTTGTATAGCTAACATGATAAATAAAACTGCACACACACAGCCAATACTTAATATATTTAATTCGTTTAGCAAAATGTTTTGGAGGAAAAATAAAAACTCCCTTACCAATGAAACCGAAGTAAAGGAAAAAATTCAGCTTCATGATGAATGGGTTACTGGGGATTCACGAAAAAATTTATTCAAAATCAAATAAAAAATCATTCGTTAAGCAAACGAAATCAAGCTTCGCATCAAATAATATCATTATACTGATTACACAGGAAGTTTAGAGTTATTTAATTGTGCATTGTCATTAATTGTGTATCCATTATTTATATTACGGTTATTTAAGTTCAAAGTATCAAAAAATGGAATAAGTATAAGCATTGAGAATAAAATTATACCTGTAGTATGAAGATCTTCAGGTTGATGTTTCTTCAGTTGATTTGTTCTAGATATTCACTGCTTGCTCACGACACTCTTAAAAACTCTTTACTTCACCCGTCCTCTACTTACATGGAAAAAAACACAGCATGGATTACACAAACTGATTTCCATTTTGTCTTGACCTTTTCTTAGCTCTCCTTATTTAAACAAAAACAAATGCTCCAAAAATGCTCCTCAGGTCTTAGGCTGAAAAGCAAATGAATGAGCTCAGCAAGTTGCCTTTAGTAAATACCTACAGCATTCATCTGCACTATATTATCGTCTGGTTCATGAAATAATCTCTTGGTAACTTCCTTTTGGGCATGAGAGATTAACTGAGGCTTCATGTTGAGAGCCCTGAAGTGTCACCGAAGAGCAGTACTTAGTTCTACAGGTCTAAATGTAATCGTGAAAACACTTGAAGGTAAAATAAATATTATAATTAAGATTACAGATTTAAAAGTGTTATTTATGCAACCATCTCTCATTCTCCCTCCCTGCTGATGTTGTTGCCCTGCCACTTAGTTCAACTGGGGATGTCATTTTGTATGATTGCCCTGTTGAGAACTTTGCCATCATACTCAGCTTCATTACAATTTTAGCTTTGGGTAGAACACTGCCCTTTAGCCTTGCAGAAAATGTCACTTCTCTAGGCTTTGTGGAAGATCATTGCTGAATTTGGTTCCTCCATGAGGTCTGGGCTGGTGGTTGCTTCTGTAAACTCACACAAATCTCAATTCCATAGAAAATCTAACCAAACCTTTTAAGCAACTGACATATAAATCCCAAGGTAACAAAGAGATACCAAACAAGAGACTGGTAACAATTATCCAGCCACCTGAGTAAACATCAGAGACAGCTTGTCCACCAAATGTTATGTGAAGAATTCCATTAATTTTCGAAGGCAGATAAGGACATTGGGTGTATCAGTTTGCACATTTGCAGTTTAATATTTTGCTTAAAGATGATGAACCAGTTAAACCCACTTAGTGTCTCTCCCAAAACCGCTTTAGGAGATGATAGAAAACTAACATGACCAGATAGCACAAGGTTGGATTGAAAAATGTATCCTACTCATCTCCCATTGTGTGCATCAGAAAGAAAGATGGCAGCCTCTGTTTATGTTTTGATTATCAAGGTTGGATTTCTGAACAGAAAGACAACCAATCCCAAGGGTGCAGGACATTCAGCCTTGGTGGTAATTTCTGCTAAAGTAATTCCATGGTAATAATTCTAGGGAAATCTTACCACCAGGGATTAATGTCAAAGGAAAGTAAGCACCTAACAGCCTTTGCGACACCCTGGGGCCTATATGAGTTCGTGGGTATTCCTTTCGGACTGATGAATGGTCCAGCAGTCATGCCACGGTGTATGAAAGAGTGCATAGAAGGCCTGCAAGATGAGATCTGCGTTCCATATCTCGATGACACTTTGCTGTTTAGTAAGACCTTTGAGAACCACGTCCAGAATTTAAGGAAAATGCCGCAGTGGCTTAGGGAACATGGTCAAACCGAGTAAGGAGGTTCCTGGGTTTCAAAAACTTCATTTTTGGGGTTCATAATACATAGCTCACCCACTTGTCACATCTGCAAGGCAAGCCAAGTAAAAACGCAGAAATACCCCACAGGTAAGACACCTCTGATGTGGTCTCTGGTAAAGGAGTTGCTTGATACAAGGAATGCATCATTTTTAACCCATGGAGATGTCTGTGTGTGGAGACCCTTGAAGCACTGACTCCAGCTGCAGTCCACTCTTTATGAATCTCCCCAAAATTCTTGAATGGGCTTTATTTTACTACCACATCATTTCCTTCCATTCAACTTTTCATTAATGTGATTGGATACAGCAGTCGGTGAACAGCATGTGCAGGGTTTCAATGATCATCTTCTGGGCAACTGTCAAGTCAGCAGTCTTCCCCTATGATTGTGGAGCCTGAATCAGACTTTGACATCATTTAAAGACTCAGGAAACCTGAGCAGGTGTTTGGATTTAATGAGCTGATTAGAGTTAAACATTACAAGTCTCCTATATTCAACTTTTCCACAATATTCTCATTTTCTGATACTGAATTTTGGCTTTTCATTAGCTGTGAGTCATAATCATTAAAATTAAAAAAATAAACACGACATACATCAGTCTGTGTGTGATAAATCTATATAATATACCAGTTTCACTTTTTATTGAATTACTCAAATAAATCAACTATAAATCAATTATATTAATTGAGATGCACACATTATATATATATATATATATAAGCAAAAAAGGCTGTGAATGTATAAACACTACACATATCGATACAAATATTGCCCAATATTCATGCATTTAATTTATTTATATATAGAAAATTAAGTAATATTTCGTCCTTCACAAACTCTGTTCAACTTGGACAAATGAATGTTTTCTAGACTGACAACATGGCACCTCAAAGGTTTCCCATTAGCACTTTGTGGAAACAAAAAAGGTCAGTCTCTTTTACAAAAAATAAAATTTTTTTTTGTCTTGTCACCCATGAATATGACATTGGAATGAGTTAAAGCATATTGTGAACTTTAAGAAAAATGCCGTTGCAGAAGTAGAAGATGGCTTAAATAATCACAATGATAATATGCTAGTGAGTGTGAAGACTTCCATGGACATTCTACAAAACATATTCTGAATAAAAATCTGGATTATCTCAAGAACTATTTGTAGAGGCCCAACATGAACGTGATGAGAATCCCTAAAAAGCTGGAGGCTTTAGGCTTATTTAAATTAATAACTGAAAATTTTTATGAACTGCTGGGGAAGGACTTTTTTGTGAAACATCTAATTCCTTTACATGACCACTTAAGTCAGACCTAAAGCCACGAATGCCCCTACAGCCAAACAGACCAAACCAAAATAATTTTTTTTCTTTTCTTTTATTCTTTATGTCCTGTCTCCACCCATGTCTTGTCATTGGTTGATCACCTCACATGTCCTTATCGTCAGCTGTTCCCAATTATCTCCATTTATCCCAGTGTTTTCATTGTCAGGTCATGAGCTATTGTTTAATGTTTGCCATCTAAGTGTCCCTTTCTTTCACATTTAAGTTCCCCGTTTTTACTCATTCCCAATTTAGTTTTTGCTCGAATCTTTTTTTTTTTTCTATTTAATGAATCAGTGTTTATTCTCCTTTATATTGGAAAATACAACCCCAATTCCAAAATATTTGAGATGCTGGTAAACGTAAATAAAAACATAATGCAACGATTTTCAAATCTCATGAATGCATATTTTATATTTTTATTTTTAAAGACATTTTTATCACAAGAGATCACAGGAAACAAACAGATAAACTGAGGAAATGAACCTGATTTTAAAGAAAGGATAAACACAGTGGGGGCAACAAAAGGCTAGAGGACAGAAACTCTCAGAAGTAAAGATATATTCAGAATATTCCTCAACATGAAAATCTCTCATAATCTACAGTGAATAATATCATAAAAAAGATTTGGAGAATAGCATTGAAGCCTAGTCCTCCAAATCAGAGTAACATTACTGTGTTCATGGGGGAATTTTGTTGCTTTGACAGTTTGGCTTGGCTGAAAGATATACTTTTATTTCATTATATATTTTTTTAAAGATAAAAATTCCTTTGGGAAACCAATTTACCATTCAATCTCAAAAAGATTCACTGGCAAATTAAATGTTTTCCCCTCCTTAATCAAGTTTATAGTTTTGACCATCTGTTTTATTCAAAATCAATTGTAATGTATTGTTTCAGCATGGATTGTTCTATTTGTTCCGAATAAACGAATTTTATTAATATGGAACATTACAGGTCATCCCTCTTTTTTTTTTTTTTTGAAGATGTTTCCATCTGACTGCACCCTCCAGGTCATTGTGGTGTTCTCCAGACATCTATTATTCTCCAGGGTTTGCTTGATCTGTAGTGCAGAATGAGTTTTAATTACTTAGGTTTCAGATGTAGCACATGACTACTTACGTCAAATCTTAGACTACAAGAGACTGTAAATATCAATCAAATATCAATCAAATATTGCCCTCATTAAGTCCTAATAATCACCCAAATCTTGCCTGAATTTGACCAATGGTTATAGTTGCTTCAGATTAGCTTTTTACTGGTATTATGCAGCAACATTTCTACAAAACACTCACCACTTCCAGAATCATCGACTGTACATCAGATTCAAAGACACTTCCATCAGACTTCACCTGCAGTCTCACTATCTGCTGTTTCATCACAGGTTTTACTGTGGAAATCACAACACAGATATAAATACAAAAACTTTATCCTTTATGTAGTTCATAAAGTTAATCCTACTATTATCCTTGTGGTCAATTTGATCCCGTTCAATGTTTAATGTCCTTGTAATTTGAATTGAATTCCTTTATTGTTAAAATTGTGTAGCATCCATGTTCTCTCGGGGCAATTTGGCCTCAGGTTCTTTGAACTTTGTTGAATATAAATAATTTTTTCAACACATTCTGAGAAGAAAGATGGGCATTATTTGCAAGAACCAGTGAGAGGATGAGAACTTTAATGTTTCCTGCATCGAGGAGGAGCGATAATATTTTTAGTCTGGGTGCTCTTCAGGCTCTCACTTTTGGCTCTCGCTTTTAATTGATGCTCTTAATTGATTGGTGACTGTTAGGAAACTGAGAATAATTATCAAAGAATAATCAAAACTTTCGTCCAAAAACATGCTGGCGCGTATGTTGAAAATACAAATAATGAGCCTATTTGATAGGTTTGATTTTAAAAATAAGTTGTCCTATGCAGGGGTTAGGATTTATTGTGCATTTAAAATCGCCTCTGTTGAGTTTGAAAACCGTATTATTTAGGAAAATCATAAAGACATTTGACTGCTCATTCATTCTGGTAGACTTACTGGTGTGACACATGAAAAAGTGCAGGTTGATGCAGTTTTCATCTTCAAACAGCGTATTATGCAGTCCACAATTCTCATGTTTATAGTAATTATTGGGCTGTCCATTAGACCACTGGAGATTAGAAATGTTTGTTCCATCTGACCATTTCCATGTGTCCCTATACAGGCCAATCCAGTAACAAATACTGCTCATTATTGATGCCAGCTGTGCTAACAAGTCGTTGTCTGTGCTGTTGGTCACCGTGGCCAAATCTGTGTGAAATGTCCGGCAGTAAGTCTGAGCGCCAGACCAGGTCAACATCGGACTAGTGACACCGACAAACCTGTCAGCGCCACTGTTAGTACCTATAAATAAAAATAAACCAATGAACAAATAAAGCTAAATATGTGCCTGATGATTAATGAAAACAAAAATGTAAAAAAAGAGACAATTTTAACAATTTTTCAATATTTAGTTTTTCAAATTCTGTTTAGAATACATTACTACAATTTTCTTTTTATGACAGTAAAAACTAGCTAAGCTGGTTGATGCTTTTTAAATGATGTCATTCTCCTTACAGTCAGAACACACTATTAATGTGTTGGCATTCTCATTAGCAAGTATACATGGATATATACACATATAATTCAGAATACAGACTCACCATTGTAGCATATGAAGGGTCTCAGATCGTAGCAGTATGCGTCCCACCAGTATCCGTCATTGTTTATTATGCCACATGATTCCCGGCCATGGTTATTATCTGGGTCTCCAGAACCCCACTTTCTAAAAGTGGTATTTTGTAATGGGACTTCATTAAAGGACCAGCGCCAACTGTCGATGTCGTTGTAGAGTCCGACCCAGAAGGGAGCTTTTATGTGTTGGCTTGTTATTAGTTTGTTAAACCGTACCCAGTCATTGTCACTTTCTATAGTTGCCAGATCAGTGTATATCACCCTGCAGTAATTCTGTGCACTGGACCAAGTCACCGGCGTCATGATGAGATAATACTTGTGAGTAACATTTTGCAGGATTGAATTTACAACTGGGACAAGACATGTTGATGATATATTATACACATGATCATTTTTCATAACATGATGTTCACAAGCTGCACTGATTTACAGTAACAATCCAATAATAGTAATCACATGAATTTGCAGTAAAAAATGCTATTCAACATTATTTAAAATTTCCCACCCGACCAAAAATAAACTGTTATAAATCAGATACTGTTTATTGCTAGAAATCGCTCTGGCTAGCATTAGCATCACACCACTGCATTAGCAGTGCACATACTGATCAAAACAAAGATTCGTGTTTCCTGTTCAACAAACTGCTCAATTATTTAGATGATCATTTGTTAGCCTCCAAAATCAAAATATATAGATGCTATCCAACAATTTTGCTGCAAATTCTATGTTTTGTATTCATGATTGTAACATAGAAACATTACGATCCAAATGCATGCAATTTAACAAACGCTTACAACCCGATCATCTAAACACATACATTAAATGCATGCAAATTAAAATAAAAAGTAAAATAATTTTGAAGTATTTAGTTTTATTGATCCATATTTCAACAAAATTATCAAAATACACTTACCAACGATACTGAAAAGAAAAAGCA
This sequence comes from Silurus asotus, assembly GCA_024362625.1. Classification (NCBI taxonomy): domain Eukaryota; kingdom Metazoa; phylum Chordata; class Actinopteri; order Siluriformes; family Siluridae; genus Silurus; species Silurus asotus. The sequence continues at coordinate 130,084 of MU551651.1, forward strand.
GGGGCTTCATGATGATGATGAATAACTGGGAATAGAAAAGATAATATATTTTAAACAATGATAATTTTTTTGTTAGATTTCAAGGGCTTTGCTAAAACAGATGCCAATATGTACTTAGTATTAAACAGTGAGATTGTATTGTGCTCTATTACTACTAAATTGCAATACCATTTATGTTCACTAGAGGGTGTATAATTTAATTGATGTAAAAATGTGTCGAAGAAAAAGTGAACGAAATAAAACGAATCAAGAAATGCTAGGCTATTACATTTTTAGCTTTTAGCATATTGTCTCTTTAAAAGATTTACAGTAGTTGCATTGCCTTACTTTGCGTTGAATTGTTGCTAGGAGCACTAGTTGAATCTGGATAAGAGATGTGAAAAAGCTTCTCACACCTGAATGCTGCTTTTGGGTTATGGATGTAGAAATAACCAAAAAGGCAAAACTCTGTTAATCAATAATTAAAAAAAAAAAAGCTAAGACAAACTAAGTAGAGAAGATGAAGACTGAATGATTGAATGGAAAGTCTCCCTGCATACATTTTTGCTCAACCATTTGGTTTTTAACTCTTTCTTTCTAACCCATCCCACTAGAGACTCCAACCAATCAGATGTCTTTACGACAATATGAGACTAGTTTTGCCTTTTTCTATTTTTTGCATGTCACCTTTTGGGTAACATACATGACACTTTCCTGCTCTGACTTCTTACATTGAATTACATCATGCTGTTAACAAATCCAGTCCAACAGCAATCATGATATGTAATGTCCAGGTCCCTGATAAACAAAATGTAAAGTAGTCGACTATTATTGCATTAATAGAAAACAATATGTATAGTGGTTAAATGTTGGTGCCCTGCATGGCAATATGGGTAACAATTTTCAAGATGCTTTATATGCAATACTGCATTTAGTCACAAGGTGGAAGTAGAGAACAAAGCAAATGACGAAATGGTTGCGGTGGATTCTGCTACAGGCACAACTCTATTATATTCAAAACGTTATTAAAAAAAAGAAAGGACACACAGTTGTGCAAGGATTGCAATAGATTAATCAAACCGATTAATACAATATGACAAAATAATTAAAATATGCACAACCATTGTTTTCTCTCCTGCAGTGTTCCAATAAAACATTTTTATATATTTCGACTGCACAGCATTTAATTAGGGTTTACTGAAAAAATTCATTGCTTGTTTTGGTTGTTTTAAGCAGTAATTCCACCACATTTGGGACCAGTGGTAAGACTTGATTCATTTTTGCTCATTTTTGTTTGGTCTTCTATGGTTTATGGTTTCCTAAGTTGACCCCAGCATTCTCCAGAAGATGAAGAATTCCATCAAGCTGTCAAAGAAAAGTCAAAGAATAGGAAAAATGCCATGAAGATGAGCTCAGTGCTAATAAGATATGCTGTGTTCCATGCCCAGGACATCATAAATGCTTTTTTAAGAATGTTACGGTTTGATAGCTGTGAAACAAAACCTGCAAGACAAACTGGCTGCCACAGGAGAGAAAAGGGTGAAGAAAACTTTATATTGCACGCATTTTCACCGATTTCTTTGAAGGATTTACTATCTGTAAATGCTGACCTCTGTTTTGTCCTTGAGAAGGTTAAGATGGAAATCAGTCTGAGAAAGTTTTGCATGACATGTTACAACAAGGTCAGTTAAGCTCCTCAAGGAATATCAACACTGTACCACAAATGTAATTTGACTGATTTCTTCACCTACCTCTCTGATCATCATAAAGTCTTCTAACCTTGTTGTCATATGTACCAACCAGTTCTCTTTTTGCTACTTCATATCTGCACTGTTTATGGAACAATAAAAATGCTTTGGGAATGCCCTGTGTTGTCCATGCTCTGAATCACGTGTAAAATCCGGCCAATAGGCAAACCATATCACGGGCGGGCGACGACACATAAACCAGGAAGCTACAAAATGGCTGAACAATGGTAGCGACATTAGCTTCTGTTATTCTGGTAAGCGCTTTTTGTGTAAATCTGTGCAACATGGCGAGGCAAACAAACTTTCGCATGAAGTGTGCGTTGTTTGTCTGGGAGTGGAGCATGCTCAGTCGGCTCTCGAGAGAGACGATTTTCTGTTGTTGTAGCCGGTTTGCTATTCACACTCTCCACTCCCGGAGATCACTCTTCGAGGCGAGTGCTCTCCCTCGTGGCTCAGGTCCCACTCTCACCGAGGCGAATCGGTGCAGAAGGTCGTGGGGCTCGCAGGCCGACCTAGCAGAAGGCATGGAGATGGATGAGTCCTCTCCGGCTTTCCCTGCTGGGCCGAGCTCCCATTTCCCATGGAAGGTATTCGCTCCAGCGTTGTCTTCTCCCAGTGCTCGCGACGCAGAGCATTGGGTCTCTTCCTCCATGCAGGGAGAATCTTGGAAGCAAGCTGCCTCCACACTATGAGTGTGTTGCAAGCATACCAGGCTGACCTGCTTTTAAAGTTGAAATAGGGTTTCAGCTCTGGGGCTGACAATATTAAGGAGTTGTGTTATGCGGCTGACAACCCTTAGGGCCACCAAGGACATGGCGCGGGCTGTGGGACAGTTGATGGCAGCCTTAGTGACCACAGAGAGGCACCAGCCTGGTGCAGCTGGGAAGCGCAAAGCACATGAACAGAGCATTGCCACCTGGACCCCGATGGGAGGGCCTAATGACCCTAGGTGATGCTCCAGGCCTAGTTCAAACCTGAGGTGGGCCTCTTGTGTAAAAATCGCTCCGTGGTAAAGTGCAAGGTGCCTGTACCTCCTTGTCACCACTCCGCCCAAGTTCGGTGGGACAAGCTACATCATTCATGACACATAAACTGCTTGGAGGTGTTGGCTGTGCTTTTGGCACACAAACACGTCCTCCGAGACTTGAGAGGTCACCACGTGCTGGTATGTGCTGGTGGACAACACGTTGGCAATCTTGTACATCAGCCGCCATGGGGGTCTTTGATCTTGCCCCCCTGTACAGGCTGGCCTGCGGGAAGGCCGGCTGGGAAATGTAGGCTCCGACCTGAGGTGGTGGTGCAGATATGGCAGAGGTATTTCATAGCCCAGATATATCTATTTGTGACTCGGGAGAGTCCCAAACTCCCTCTCTGGTTCTCCCCTCTGATTCTCTCTCTCTCTCACCCAGTCCCACTGGAGCTGGACACCATGGTGCAGGTGCTGGTCTCTTTACTGAGGTAGTTGGGACCATCCTCTATTCCAGAGCTCCTTACATAAGGAGGTTGTATGCCACCAGAAGGCAGGTAATGAGTTGGTGTGGGTTTGACACTGCACATTTGAGGTGGCAATTTTTTGTACTGCCACAATGAGAACAGCATCCTTGTTGTGATGTGTCTGGTGTAGAGAAAATGCCTGATGCAGCTCACATAAAGTAGTACCCATGTCCACCTAAAATTAAATATAAACAGCACTTAATATGGGCAAGGTCAAATTCAGAGTAAGGTAAAATTTGGATTATTTGATGGTCATAAGTTTCAGGTTGGGTGTACATGACCATTTTTGAGGAACAATGCTTACACTGTTACACCAGCTGCTGTTTACCATCAGATGCACTACACCTCAGTTCTGTACATGTGCAACATTAAGAAGAACATTAACTGGATGGTGTGATCCACTGAGTTCACCCATGTCTTCGCAAATGTGTAAAATAAATGTATTTAAATGATGGTAGTATCATTTATATTATTAGTAAGTAAGTAAGTAAGTAAGTCATTTATATTATTATTCTTTTAATTTTGTTTGTCAAGATGTATGACCTGGATGTGCTGACCTTATGTTCAAGTTTGTATTTACATGCATGCAAATCTGTCTAGTCGAAGAGAAGGTTACAATGGAAATCAGTCTAAATAATGTAAATAATCCACTGCTATGACTTTTTTTTTTTTTTACAAGATGGTTTGACAATGTCAGTTACGTTTCTAAAGAATGCTTATTGCAGCTCTGGACCAAAGTTCAGGGATCACAACTCTTATCTAAATTTTTCAACTTTACATCTAAGGTGGGTTTCAGAGTTATTTATGTGATTTGATTGCTTTCTGATTCTTGTTTAATTTTATTGTTTTTCACTGTTTACGATATTGAAGTTATGTCTATCTCTTAGCATACGTTTTCAATACTTTTGTATGGTGTCCCTCTAAAAACATAGCACATTGTTTTAGAGAAGTTATTAAACACTTTGTAACTATAATTACTAATTATTGCATTCAGCCATAGTCAACATTTAATGATTTTACTTTATTGCTTCTTTTAAATTGAATCTAATTTTCACTAAATAAGACATTTTTATGAAATGTGTGTTAATGAACCTCTTCAAACACAATGTAATTTTAAAAATGTTTGCATAGCTCTCCAAACATTATGAAGTTGGATCTGTTTCTTCTCCTTTGTCTCAGTGGTGAGAGCTTCTATTAAGAAAGAAAAACTATTTTATATATTGCTTATTTTACAAATTTCTTAATTTCCCTGGTAGTTGTAAAACTAACATTAGTTTTATCTCATAACATACTTGATAATGAATACATAGTGTGAGTAAACCAAAGGAAATACTTGTTAACAGGTGTTGTGCCAATCACCTTCTCTGTTCTGCAAACTAAACCTGGCCAGTATCTCATCAATCAGAAATTGTCATGGCCTGATCCTCAGAAGTACTGCAGGACTAAGTACAGTGACCTGGCTAGGGTAAAGGATTCTAGTGTTTTGGCAAAGCTAACTAAAATGGCAGTAGATAGTGGTTTAACATCATGGCGTATTTGGATTGGACTGTACAACGACCTTGACAGTTGGCGCTGGTCTTTTAACAACCTCTCACTGTCGAGTACAAACCTAACAAATTGGTACTCTGGACAACCTGATAATTACATGGGGCATGAAGCATGTGGAGGAATCTATGGTGCTGGGTACTGGGCAGACTGGGACTGTGCAGGACAAAGATCCTTTATATGCTACGAGGGTGAGTAAACACACTGAATACATTTTTTTTGTTTTATGACATACACAGCATTTTACGAGAATACTGAAGAACTAACACGATAAAAAAGTGACAGAATTTGCAGAAAGATTGAAATTGCCAGAAAACACTGCAGGGGCTAATGAAAAAAATTGTTGAAATAATAAAGCAATAAAAATAATATAAATTAAATTAATACAAAAAAAAAAAACATTTTTGTTTGTTTGTTTTCTTTTACACTGTTTACAGCTGGTAACAGTGGTGCTGACAGATTCATAGGTGTCACTAATCCTCAGCTCAGCTGGTCTGAAGCTCAGACTTACTGCCGAACACATTACACTGATTTAGCCAGCGCACTCACCCAGGCAGACAATGACCTGTTAGCACAGATAGTGTATGTCCAGCGCTATTCCTGGTTCGGTCTGTATCGGGACACGTGGAAGTGGTTGAATGAAACAGTGGCATCAAACCTTCAGTGGAACCCTGGGCAACCTAATAACGCTAATCCTCAGGAGAACTGTGGGGTGTTGCAAGACAAAATGATGGGTGATGAAAACTGCAACAGCCTAAACCACTTTTTCTGTGAAATCAGTAAGTGATCTTTCAATTGCTGTCTGTACATGAAGATGAAACTATTCTATTAGAAATTATATACAAATATGCACTGTAAGGTATGCTAATGGATAGTAAATATGTTTAATATTTTAATATATTCATTACAGTTTTCAGTTCACTTTGGATTTAATTATGATATTATATATATGTTGTTGTTCACAGTTCCACCAGTAAGGCAGCAGATCATGAAAATTAAGGTGTCTGATGTCAAGTCTGATGAGAGTGTGTTTGATGCTGCTTTTCAGCTGTCCATTTTGGAGCTTGTGAGTGAACTTGATACTCTTATCTATGATATACTGTTATGTAATGTCACCCCATGTCACCCAGATGAGGATGGGTTCCCCTTTTGAGTCTGGTTCCTCTCAAGGTTTCTTCCTCATAACATCTAAGGGAGGTTTTCCTTGCCACAGTCGCCACGGCTGCTCATCAGGGACAAATTCACACCATTCACCAACACTGTTGATTTGTGTAAAGCTGCTTTGAGACAATGTCTGTTGTAAAAAGCGCTATACAAATAAACTTGACTTGACTTGACTTAATGTAAGTTAGGGGCTTATGTCAATTGAAAGAGGTTTGGGTGATGTACAGGGATCAGCATGTTCACTTTGATTGCTTTGCAGCTTGGAATCTGAAGTACAGCATGCTTTGATGCTGTGTGTGTGAATTATTTCTATCAAAACCACCACTGGGCTACAGTAGCTCTTATAAGGAATTGAGCCAGACAGGTTAACTATAACATCCCATGCTTATTGATGAGATTTGGAAGACTATGTCCCTGCCACTAGTTCACCTGCTATCTTTTCTTAGAGCACTTTTACCAGCCATGATGAATCGGCTCTTGTCAAAATTACCCAGGTTCCAAGACTTTTCCTATTCAGTTAAAAAATTATTATTTTATTGTATCTTATGTATTCCATTTTAGGTGAAGAAGAAACTGTTGCAACATGACATGTTGGAGAACTCAACCGTGACCTGGAGGCTGCAGCCAGATGAAAAACATTTTTCCAAGAAAAAAAAAAATTAGAATGGACAAAACATTGATTGTAGTATTTGTTATTTATTACTATTGTAGCAAATGTAGGGTCTTAGTCCTGTACATTGTGCATCATACCATTTATTATATCCACAAATTACACCACATGCTTGTTTTCCAGCATGTTTATCAGGCTTTTCAAAGCTCCAGTACTGAAAAGTAACATTATTCAGTTGGAGGTGTTGATATCATTGTACAATCCGACCCAGGCAGCTGTTCCCATACCTTTGCTTGCTGTTACTTTTTTCATTTATAACCAATCAGTATCACTTTTCCTGCCAGGTCAGTGTACATCACCCTGCAGTGATTCTGTGCAACAGGCAATGACACTCTTGTCAGTTTTAGGTCATAATTGTAAGGGAGAGTTCCAAGGAAGGATACAGTAATTCGAAAAAGACCCATTTTGAAAGCATTATAATTTATAAAACACAGAGATACTTTACAACACTGTTCAGCAACTTGCAAAGACTAGGCACCAAAGCAAGAGTTAGCACAAAGACCTGAAAGAATAGTCAGCTCAGACTAACATACAGAATAATGAACAAATTCTTTATAATATTTTATCAGAAAAAGATAAAATATTTCTTAGAACTCCTCATCTATTTGTGTTTATCTACCTATAAGATGTTAAATAGTTAAACATTGTAAACTTACTCTGTTTATTATTTAATTAAATAATTCTTTAACTGAGTGTTTTCATTTTACACATTTATTCATTCATTTATCATTTTTACCAGAATCTATATATCTTTAAAAAGCTGTTCCGTTACACTGTTAATAAATACCATGTTATATAGTTTGTCTTCTTGAAACAACTCAATTCCAAAAAAGTTGTGACTGTTTTGAGCCTATGTACGACATGATATTAGAAGCGGGTGGAGTAGCCCAGGCTCCTCTGGTCATGCAGCCACTAATTTGCTGGTCATCAGACGCTATGCCTGAGTGGGGCCTTAGTATGGGGAGTGCCAGGATGGCAAAAGGTGATCCTGACAGGGTCCATCTGGATGTTTCCATCTGAAAGCAGGTATCCCAGGAACGAGGTTTGTGAGGTGTGGAATTCACATTTTACATTGAGGAGTCTCTCCAAGACCTGACACACCTGCCGGACGTGTTCGTCCATTAAACGGTAGAAGATCAAAATATCATCTAGTTAGACAAAAATGAAGCTGTTTAGCATGTCTTGGAGAACATCATTGACCAGTGCCTAAAAGACGGCCGGGGTGTTAGCAAGCCCAAATGGCATAACAAAGTACTCAAATACCCCAGCCAGTCATTACATCACCCTCCCTCATAGGCACCAGGTAATATGTGTTGTGTAGATCCAGCTTAGTGGAAACCATGGCACAATGCAGGCGCTCGAACGACAAGGCCACAAGCAGCAGGGCGCAACAGTTCCGGACAGTGATGGCGCTAAGACTCCATACATGTGCGTAGGGATTTATCCTTCCTCTCTAAAAAAAGATAAACCCTGCCCCAGCTGGGGAGGAGGATGGTTGGATGATACCCGCTGCGAGAGACTTCTGAATATACTGGTTCATGGCTGCCCTCTCTGGGGCTGATAACTGATACAGGTGGCCTCATTGGGGGGTTGGTTTCAGGAAGTGGCTCAATGGTACATAAAGTGTCTGAGAGGGAGGCAGGGGGGTGGCCATGGCTTTACTAAACATGGCCGCAAGGTATGATAGATTTTAGAAACTGATGCTAAATCTGAGAGCTTAGAAGTGCCCAATCTGTCCAAATTCTTCCACAGCATCCCACTGCTGCTTTTCCTACAATGGCTTTCAGTAGCTGCACGTATCAGATTTAAAACACTGATGCTTGCCTACAAGGCCAAAAATGGACCAGCGCTATCTTACCTAAGAGACCCCATCACATCTTGCACTGCACCACGCTGTCTGAGATCCTCCAGCACTGCTCGACTGGTACCACCTTTTATCAGAATAAGAGGTAAGTATACTTCAAGGCGCTTTTCTGTTCTGGCACCAAGGTGGTGGAATGAACTTCCTCTAGATGTCTGTACAGGGGAGTCCCTGACTATCTTCAACACTTAAAACACTTAAATTAGCACTTTCCTAGTTTGCTTTGTAGAATTCAAGAGTGATATTTATCGTTAATTTGTAATCAGGCGTACCAGTGTAGATTTATTCATTGCTAGAGACTCAAAGCACTTTTGTACATCACTCTGGGTGAGGGCGTCTGCTAAATGCCGTAAATGTAAATGTAAATGTAAATGCAGATGTACGTGACAATCTGCAATATTTTGGGTGTTTGTGTTCCCGCAGCCAAGGGAACCTGTGCATGATAGGGGCTTGGGGTAAGCAGATGACCAGGAAGGAAAGCCACTCCTGATGTCGTTCCCCCACTGACATGAGTAGGGGCTTGGTGCAGTGAGGGGACCCAGTCTAAGGGGCTGTCGTCCAGAGTTCTGATTAGCAGGGCTTCATGGGGTCTTGTAGCTGCTTGGCAAGCTCAAGGTCCATTAAATGTCGGCCCCCAAATTGACATTTTTTGATGGATGTACTATCTGCTGATGTTTGTCACATCCTAGAGAAGGTTTTAAAGAAAATCAGTCCCAGAAATTTAAATGAATGTTTTGCATAAAATACCAAGGTTATAACAAGGTCAGTTGAGCTTCTTTAGAAAGCTTGTGGAACAGAGCTACTCAAGGAAAATCACCCTGTTTCCAGTGTAATTGAGAAGTCTTCTCACATTTATTCGGATTATGCTTTTAAAGTCACAAAAACCTTTTCATGTGCTGAATGTTGCTTGAAATTTGCTACAGGCAGACATTCGTCCCTTAGTCAAGAAATGCAGTTCATTGTCATTGGGAGAAAGTCAACAAGGTTCATAGAGTCGGTCATTTTTTAGTGCCCCTGGCACAAACTGGGTTTAAATTTTAAAGTTCAAAGTCCAAGCAGTGCCAGTTTGGCAGTGCTGCAACCACCTGACCTTATAAATCAGAAGCCCAGAGTCTTAACTATTGAACCACCACTGCTCTCACTGTGACACAGTGTGATGTAAAACTGTTCTGCATATTAAATCAAGGGCATTGTAGAGAATGCGGTTCTCCTCCAGTTCAAGTTCTCCTGCTGCTACCACTTTTTGTTTTTCATTCGAAGAAATTGGACAATATTTGCCATGACCAAACATTAATGTCTATTGCAAAACCTGATTAGAAATTCTATGTAACACGAATATAAGATCAATTTAGAAATACAAATTCCTGAGTCCTTAGACCAAGCTGAATGCTAATATATCTGATATTTAACATGAACAGCCATTACTGTCTTTGTTACTGAGGATATGTGATATGTGGTGCAATTTTATGTGTACATGCCCTTGAGCAAGGTCATTACCCGCTCAGCCACAAAAATACTCTATTATTTATACTGTTTTTACACTTGATTTTGTACAAGGTATTGTAGACGATTTCTTGACATGGTATTAGTATAATTTGTTTTTGTATTTTTTTTCTGTATATTTTTAAAGATGTATGATCTGGATGTGCTGACCTTCTGTCCAAGGAGAACCAGTTTGTATTTTCATGCTGATAAATTATTTAAAACTGTCTAGTCCAAGATAAGGTCAAAATGGAAATCAGTCTCCATGATTTAAATGATCCAATACCATGACCTTTTTTTTTTTTTTGCACAAGATGGTATATCAAAGTCAATTAATTTTAGAATGCTTCGTGAAGCTCTGGAACAAAGCTAGTCAAGGAACACTGCTCGGATCTAAACCTTTCAGCTTAAAGATCTCATGTAAGTTTCAGTGCTACGTATTTAATGAGATTGTTTTCTCATTCTTTTCATTATCTTGATTTTCACCTTATATGATAATGCAGTTATGTATATCTTGTCGTATTTAATACTTTTTTTTGGAATTCCTTTAATAACATGGTAAAATGTATGAGCATAATTAATATTCGCTGTGTAAGCATAATTATTCCTTATTGTATTAATGTATACATTATCAAAAGTTAACAATTGTGAACTTTATTGCTTAAAGTTCAATGCTTCTAATTGTTAATGCATTAGATATATCTTATAAAATACCCATTATTGAATGCATGAAAACAACAGATTTACACACACACAAACACACACACACACACACACACACACACACACACACACACACACACACACACATTATGCACCAAAATGTATTTTTTGTGTGGGGGCTAAATCAAATTGTTGTTTTAGACCACTGTCACTCACCTACAACCTGAAAATGACTCTTAACATCCGAAGATTTTACAATATAGGGTTATGGTGGTTTAACAGTTAAGGGTCTGCATTTTGGTCATAAGGTTGGGGGTTCAAACCGTAGCACTGCCACTGTTAGATTTTTGATCAAAGTGCTTAAAATCTGTTTTTAGTTTGTGTTAAGGGTTAATCTGTTGTGGGTTTTCTACTTTAATTTATGCGATTCCAAGCTCAATTATTCATTATTAATAAATGTCATGCACTTAAATTTTTTTTTTCGATTTGCTCCCTAAAATAATAAAAAAAAATCTTGATCAAAGAATGTATGCATCAGGTTTATTAAAAAGTACCAATCAAAACCCAACATTTATTTCTTCTTTTTGCTTAGCTGTTTGAACATCATGAAGTTGGATCTGTTTTTTCTCCTTTGTCTCAGTGGTGAGAGCTCCTATTAAAAATAAATAAATATTTTTTTTTGCCTAAAAACCCCTTCATTTTATATATGGTTATTTTACAAATTTCTGCATTTCCTTGGTATTTGTAAAACTAACAATACTTCTATCTCATAACATACTTGATAATGAATCCATAGTGTGAGTAAAAAAAAGTACATTCTCGTTAACAGGTGTTGTGCCAATCACCTTCTCTGTTCTGCAAACTAAACCTGGCCAGTATCTTATCAGTCGAGCAGTGTCATGGCCTAATGCTCAGAAGTACTGCAGGATGAAGTACACTGACTTGGCTAGGGTAAAGGACTCTAGTGTTCTGTTAGAGCTAATTAAAATAGCAGTAAGTAATGGTTTAAAATCATGGCGTATTTGGATCGGACTGTACAATGACTTTGACAGTTGGCGCTGGTCTTTTAACAACCTCTCACTGTCGAGTACAAACCTAACAAATTGGTACTCTGGACAACCTTATAATAACATGGGCCATGAAGCATGTGGAGGAATCTATGGTGTGGGGTACTGGGCAGACTGGGACTGTGCAGGAAAAAAATACTTTATATGCTACGATGGTGAGTAAACACACTGAATAAATTGTTTTGTTTTATGGCTTATGCACAACATTTTACGAGAACACTGAAGAACTGACACGATAAAACATTTACAGAATTTGCAGAATGATTGAAATTGCCAGAAAACACTGCAGGATCTAATGAGAATATTTGTTGAAAAAAAAAAAGCAATATAAATTATATAAAGTAAATTAATACAAATTAATCCTTTACTGAAAAAAAAAAAACCCTAAAATACATTATTATTATTTTTTTTTCTCTACTTTCATTTTTACAGCTGGTAACAGTGGTGCTGCCAGATTCATAGGTGTCACTAATCCTCAGCTCAGCTGGTCTGAAGCTCAGACTTACTGCCGAACAAATTACACTGATTTGGCCAGCGCACTCACCCAGGCAGACAACGACGTGTTAGCACAGATAGTGTCTGTCCAGGGCTATTCCTGGTTCGGTCTGTATCGGGAGACATGGAAGTGGTTGAATGGAACAGTGGCATCAAACCTCCAGTGGAAACCTGGAAATCCTGATAACGCTAAACCTCAGGAGAACTGTGGGATGTTGCAAGACAAAATGATGGGTGACCAAAACTGCAACAGCCTAAACCACTTTTTCTGTGAATTCAGTGAGTAATCTTTCAATTGCTGTCTGTACATGAAGATGAACTAATTTGTGGAAGTGATTTTTTAGACCTCTACTGACTTTACTACAGCATAAATTGGTTAAAAATTAAACACATTCTACCCAGCTGCTTATTAACAATCAGAATAAAATGTTGCCACCAAGTACAGATCATATTATTAAATATTATTTATATTGTTTTTCACAGTTCCACCAGTAAGGCAGCAGATGAAGATAAAGGTGTCTGATGTCAAGTCTGATGAGAGTGTGTTTGATGCTGCTTTTTCAGCTGTCCATTTTGGAGCTTGTGAGTGAACTTTACTCTTAGCTATGATATATTGTTATGTAATGTAAGTTACATAACAATATATCAATTGAAAGAGGTTTGGGTGGTGTACAGGGATCAGCATGTTCACTTTGATTGCTTTGCAGCTTAGAATCTGAAGTACAGCATGCTTTGATGCTGTGTGTGTGATTCATTTCTATCAAAACCACCACTGGGCTACAGTAGCTCCTATAAGGAATTAAACCAGACGGGTTAACTATAGCATCCCATGCTTATGAAGGAGATTTGGAGGCGATGTCCCTGCCACTGGTTCACCTGCTATCTTTTCTTAGAGCACTTTTACCAGCCATGATAAATCGTCTCTTGTCAAAATTACACAGGTTCTAAAACTTTTCCTATTTAGTTTAAAAATTCTTATGTATTAATATATTCTTTTTTAGGTGAAGAAGAAACTGTTGCAACATGGCATGTTGGAGAACTCAACCGTGACCTGAAGGCTGCAGCCAGATGGAAAAAAAAATTCCAAGAAAAAAAAAATAGAATGGACAAAACATTTATTGTAGTATTTGTTATTTATTACTATTGTAGCAAATGTAGGGTTTTAGTCCTGTACATTGTGCATCATACCATTTATTTATTATATTCACTAATTACACCACATGCTTGTTTTGCAGCATAATTATCAGGCTGTACAAAGTTCAATAACTGAAAAATGAGATTATTTAGTGGGAGGTCATTTAAAAAATAACGTCAGCTGTTGAAATTATTGTACAATCCGACCCAGGCAGATGTTCCTAGAACTTTGCTTGCTGTTAATTTCTTCACTCATAACCAATCAGCATCACATTTCCTGCCAGGTCAGTGTACATCACCCTGTAGTGATTCTGTGCAACAGGCCATGACACTACTTGTCAGTATCAATGCCATAATTCCAAGGAAGGATACAGTGATTAGAAGAAGTCACATTTTAAAAGCATTTGATTTCATAAAACACAAAAGATACATTACTAAACTGTTTAGCAGTCAGCAAAGCAAGACTTGGCACAAAGAACCCTTAATTGGTGCATAGTTTATAGTCAACAAACATACAGTCTCCAACTAACATACAGAATAATTAACAAAAACTTTATATTTTATCAGAAAAAGACAAGCTGCAACAAAGAACTCATCTATTTGTGTTTATCTACCTATAAGATGTTGAATAGTTAAACATTGTAAACTTACACTGTAAATTATTTAATTAAATATATTCTTTAACTGAGTGCATTAATTTCTGATTTTTTTCTGAATTTATATAAAACATTTTAGTTACTTTCTACAGAAAGTTCTTCAATGTTCCCATTATTGCACTTTTATGCGTTATGATCTACACACGACTTAAACACAGAGTAATTTTTAAACACTATTTTATTAAAGTCAGAGCAGCACAAACTGAATATATCACAAGCATTTCTGAAATAAAGAACAAAACAAGCTGAATTCACAATCAAAAACTAAAGTGGCTTTTGCTGTTGTGTTGAGCTCTTAAACATGTTCCTTTCACAGCTGAAGTATGAAAACTATCAACAATGTAGAACAGAACACCGGGTTAGCTTCTAGCTTCCAGCTCCTTAGGTATGGAGTTTCTGGAGGAGCTTCAACAGATTGGAGTTGCTGTTTACCGCAGTAGATACGAGCTTCAAACCAGAAAGACAACTTACATTTGACTAAAAATATTTTTAATTATTCTTTATGCTTAACCAAAGGGAAATAATGAGCATATTTCCACTTTGAGAAACTCGTCTTGCTCTCGCCTCCATTAGCAATTACATGTTCTACACAAAAGAACATATAAACATATAAAATTCTAATTTCTCAGGTTTTACGTAGAACTCATTCTTGAGGAGTCTCTTCAAGTCCTGACACACCTGCCAGGTGTGTTCATTCATTAAACGGGAGAAGATCAGAATATCATCTAGTTAGACAAACACAAAGCTGTTTAGCATGTCTCAGAAGACCTTATTGACCAGTGGCGAAAAGACAGCCGGGGCATTAGTAAGGCCGAATGGCATAACAAGCTACTCGTAACGTAAAGAAAAACACTGCTCGGGCTACGCTTTTTTTTTTTTTTGTTTATTTTGTACTTTTATTTAAGTAGTTACACTTCCATCAAAACAAGATAGACATCATTAGATATGACAGAGACATTCTTATATCTATTGGTGTACAATGCACTCACTTTTCGACCCATGATGGCTGAGCGAGATCCTGAGGGAGAACAAAGGACGCAACCCATACCGGCGTCTGTGAGGGAAACGAGCCGGCATCTTTGTTTATTTTGTACTTTTATTTAAGTAGTTACACTTCCATCAAAACAAGATAGACATCATTAGATATGACAGAGACATTCTTATATCTATTGGTGTACAATGCACTCACTTTTCGACCCATGATGGCTGAGCGAGATCCTGAGGGAGAACAAAGGACGCAACCCATACCGGCGTCTGTGAGGGAAACGAGCCGGCATCAGGTACAAGCTGAAGGCATGCGCACACGCTCCCTTACCTAGTATCCTTTTAGCCAACGTCCATTCACTGGAGAACAAACTCGACGACCTCATGGCAAGGGTCAAGTTCCAGAGAGACATTCGGGACTGCAACCTTCTCTGCTTCACCGAGACATGGCTAAACCCAGTGGTTTACCGCATAGACAGAACATTGGAGTCGGGGAAGTCAAGAGGTGGTGGAGTGTGTCTGATGGTGAACAATCACTGGTGCGACAGCGCAAGCCTCTTTCACGCTCCTGCACACCAAACCCGGAACTACTGACCATCAAATGTCTGCCCTTTTATCTACCTCAGGAAATCAGTTCAGTCATAGTCAGTGCCGTTTATATTCCACCTCAAGCGGACACGGACATGTGCTTATTGTGGTCGGAGATTTCAACAGTGCTAACCTCAAGCGCGCACTCCCGAACTTTCATCAGCACATCAGCTGCCCCACCAGGGGCGAAAGAACACTGGACCACTGCTATATAACACTAAAGAACAGCTACAAGGCACAATCACGTCCACCGTTTGGAAAATCAGACCATGCCGCCATCTTCCTCATGCCTGTTTACAAACAAAGGCTGAAACAGGAAGCTCCGGTTCAGAGGGAGGTCACACGCTGGACTGACCAATCGGTGGCCGCTCTGCAGGATGCTTTGAATGACGCAGACTGGGACATGTTCCGGCACAGCTCTGATGACGTCAACATGTTTACGGAAGCTGTTGTGGGATTCATCTGGAAACTAGCGGATGATACGGTGCAGAAAACCACCATCAGAACGTTTCCCAACCAGAAGCCGTGGGTGGATAAAACCATCCGCGACTCTCTGAGATTCCTCTCCGCTGCCTACAACACGGGGCTCGCCACCGGGGACATGGATGAGTACAAGGCTGCATCTTACAGTGTTCACAGAGCGGTAAAGGATGCAAAGCGGCATTACGGGAGGAAACTGGAGTTACAGTTCCAACAAGGTGCCTCCAGGAGCCTGTGGCAGGGACTAAGGACAATAACGGACTATAAAACACCATCTTCTAGAATGGTGAGTGCGAGCGCTTCTCTGGTAGATGAGCTAAACACCTTTTACGCTTGTTTCGAGGCTGCAGCTAACCAAGCTAGCGGCGCTAGCGGCGCTAGCGGCACAACCAGCATGCTCGCCGAGAAAACCGGAGAGGTAGACACATTCACCATCTTGGAGCATGACGTGAGGAGGGCAATCAAGAGAGTGAATACCAGGAAGGCAGCAGGACCAGATGGAATCACAGGTCGGGTTCTGAAAGCCTGCGCTGACCAGCTAGCAACGGTGTTCACTGAGATATTCAACCTCTCACAGGAACAGTCTGTTGTCCCCTCATGTTGTCCACCATTGTTTCTGTCCTGAAACTTCCTGACAGACAGACCACAAGCCGTACAGGTTGTGTTCTGAGCCCCCTGCTGTACTCGCTGTACACATATGACTGTGTGGCCACATCCAACTCCACCACCATCATCAAGTTTGCTGATGACACTGTTGTGGTGGGCCTAAACAACAACGAAGAGACGGTTAAAATTCTGTAAAGCTGCTTTGATACAATGTTTGTTGTGGAATTCATAGTAGAATAATGCATTTATTTGTAAATCGTTTGATGGATTTACTCTCTGTTGATGTTTGTCAAATCCTAGAGAAGGTTTGGATGGAAATCCGTCTCAGAAATTTAAATGAGAATGTTTTGCATAAGACATCAGGGTTATAACGAGGTCAATTATGCTTTTTTTTTTTTTTTTACTTGTGGAACAGAGCTACTTAAGGAAAATCACTGTTTTCAGTGTATTTGAATAGACATTTTTTGGGAATTATGCTTTTAAAGTTTTAATGTGCTGAAATTTGCCACATGCAGACATTTGACCCTTAGTCAAATAGTGCAGTTTATTGTCATTCTAAAAAAGTCAACAAAGTTTACAGATTCAGTCATTATTTAGTGCCCCTGGCACAAACTGGTGCCAGTTTGGCAGTGCTGCAACCACCTGACCTGACCAGCAGCCCAGATCCTTAACTATTGAACCACCACTGCTCTCACTGTGACACAGTGTGATGTAACATTGTTCTGCACATTAAATCAAGGGCATTGTAGAGAATGCGGTTCTCCTCCAGTTCAAGTTCTCCTGCTGCTACCACTTTTTGTTTTTCATTTGAAGAAATTTGACTGGGCATTTGCCATGACCAAACATTAATGTCTATTGCAAAACCTGGTTAGAAATTCCATGTGACACGAATATGGTATAAATTTAAAAATACGATTTTCTGATTTCTTAGACCAAACTGAATGCTAATATATTTCATATTTGACATGAACAGCCACTGATGTTTTTGTCACTGAAGGTTTAGGAGTTGAGGTGCAATTTTATGTGTACATGCCCTTGAGCAAGGTCATTACCTGCTCAGCCACAAAAATACTCTATTATTTATACTGTTTTTACACTTGGTTTTGTACAAGGTATTGTAGACAATTTCTTGACATGGTATTAGTATAATTTGTTTTTGTATTTTTTTTCTGTATATTTTTAAAGATGTATGATCTGGATGTGCTGACCTTCTGTCCAAGGAGAACCAGTTTGTATTTTCATGCTGATGAATTATGTAAATCTGTCCAAGAGAAGGTCAAGATGGAAATTTAATTTAAATGATCAAATAGCATCACTTTTGTTTTTGCACAAGATGGTATATCAAAGTCAATTATTTTCTTAGAATGCTTAGTGAAGCTCTGGAACGAAGCTATTCAAGAAACACTGCTCGGATCTAAACCTTTCAGCTTAAAGATCTCATGTAAGTTCCAGTGCTATGTATTTAATGAGATTGTTTTCTCATTCTTTTCATTTTCTTGATTTTCACCTTATATGATAATGCAGTTATGTATATCTTGTATTATTCAATACTTTTTTTAGAATTCCTTTGATAACATGGTAAAATGTATGAGCATAATTAATATTATCATTATTGTATTCATACAATATCAATTGTTAACAATTGTAAACACACCATGCACCAAAATGTATTTTTGTGTGGGGGCTAAATCAAATTGTTGTTTTAGACCACTGTCACTCACCTACAAGCTGACAATGACTCTAAACATCAGAAGATTTTACAATATAGGATTATGGTGGTTTAACAGTTAAGGGTCTGCATTTTGGTCATATGGTTGGGGGTTCAAACCGTAGCACTGCCACTGTTCGATTTTTGATCAAGGTGCTTAAAATCTGCTTTAGTTTGTGTTAAGGGTTAATCTGTTGTGGGTTTTCTACTTCAGCTTATGTGCTTTTTCATACTAATAATTCATGTTTATGATTCTAAGCTCAATTAGTAATTAATAATAAATGTCACGCACTTAAATTTGTATTTTCTCCTTAAAATAATCAAAAAATCTTGATCCAAGAGTGTATGCATCAGGTACCCATCCCAATTTAACATTCATTTCTTCTTTTTGCTTAGCTGTTTGGACATCATGAAGTTGGATCTGTTTCTTCTCCTTTGTCTCAGTGGTGAGAACTATATATATAAAAAACAACAAAGCTAAAATATTTATTTTATATATTGCTGTTTTACTAATTTGTTTATTTCCCTGACTTCTGAAATTGGTTACTGGTAATTCTGAAACTAACATTAGTTCAATCTCATAACATGCTTGATAATGAATACAAAGTGTGTAAGTTTAAAAAAAATTCTTGTTAACAGGTGTTGTGCCAATCACCTACACTGTTCAGCAACCTGCCCTTCTTCTGTATTACATCGAGCAGGCAGTGTCATGGCCTAATGCTCAGAAATACTGCAGGACGAAGTACAGTGACCTGGCTAGGGTAAAAACCACTAGTGTTTTGACAAAGCTAACTAAAATGGCAGCAAGTGGCGGTGTAACAGAATGGCCTCTCTGGATCGGACTGTACAATGACTTTAACAGTTGGCGCTGGTCTTTTAATAACCTCTCACTGAATAGTACAAACCTAACAAATTGGTACTCTGGACAACCTGATAATTCCAAGGGGCGTGAAGCATGTGGAGGAATCTATGGTGCTGGGTACTGGGCAGACTGGAACTGTGCACTGCAGAAACCCTTTATATGCTACAATGGTGAGTAAACATACCAAATTATTTATTGTGTTTGTTTTATTGCTCTCATACACAGCTTTCTACAAGTGTTCTACTGAAGAACTGATAAGATTAAAAATACATGTGCATAAGTGTGCATAACTTTAAAACTGCCACTGTCAACATGGCTGTTGATCTAAAAAATAAATAATATAAATTGTAAAAATTATATTTGTTTTCCCCATTTTGGATTTTTACAGCTGGTAACAGTGGCGCTAACAGATTCATTGGAGTCACTAATCCCCGTGTGAACTGGTCTGAAGCTCAGACTTACTGCCGAACACATTACACTGATTTGGCCAGCGCACTCACCCAGGCAGACAATGACCTGTTAACACAGATAGTATCTGTCCAGGGCATTTCCTGGTTCGGTCTGTATCGGGACACATGGAAGTGGTTGAATGGAACAGTGGCATCAAACCTCCAGTGGAACCCTGGAAATCCTGATAACGCTAAACCTCAGGAGAACTGTGGGATGTTGCAAAATGGACTGATTGGTGATGAAAACTGCAAAAGCCTACACTACTTCTTCTGTGAATTAGGTAAGTCATGTTATAAATGCTGTCTGAACATAAAAAGGAAGTAAAGTTTGGAAGTAATTTTCAGAAGTGTACTAATAAAAATTATGCATAAATGGTATTAGATTTTAAATTAGTTAAATAATACATTTATATACAGATTTCAGTACACTTTGAATCTGATTATGATTGGTGATGTGCCTTTGAATTGGCCAATTATTATTTTTATTATTGTTATTATTATTATTATTATTATTATTATTATTATGCTTTTTCACAGTTTCAGTAAGGCAGCAGATACTGAAAATACAGGTGAAGTCTGATGGGGGTGTGTTTGATGCTGCTTTACAGCAATCCATTTTAGAGCTGGTGAGTGACCTTTATACTTTAAGCTATGCCTGTTATTATGTGATATTATGCACATTCCTCACATATTACTTAGTAGGGAAATGTAATGCAGAGGATCACATTGCGTCCTTCAGCTGCTCTTCTTTCCAGGCAACTGACGCACATTAACCCAACTATCCACTTTGATTTATCTCAGAGCATGGGTGGTGTACAGGGATCAGCTTATTTACTCAGAATGCTATGCAGCGATCTCAAGTACAACATGCTTTGTTTTTCTGTGTGTTTAGATTCATTTCTATCAAAACCAGAATTGGGCTACAGTAGCTTTTTCTAAGGGATTGAGCCAGACAGATGAACCTTAACTTCTCTTGCTAATTATTAGATTTGGGATACTACAAGTTTACCTGCTATCTGTTCTTAGAGCTCTTTTACCAGCCAAAATAAATTGGCTCTTGGCAAAGTTACCCAGGTTCTTAGATTGTTTTATTTAGATTGAAAAATCTCATGTAATAATATATTACTTTTTTAGGTGAAGCAGAAACTGGCACAACATGGCATGTTGAGGAACTCCACAGTGACCTGGAGATTGCAGCCAGATGGAAACATTTTCTCTAAGAAGAATAATGTAAATGTGCAAAACTTTAATTGATATGTTGCATGAAAAAGATCAATTTTTGAGCAATGAAAATATAACAATTATATACAACAAATTGATAAAAACAAGGTAACTTAATTTTTTTTAGTATTTTTTTCTGCCTGTTGAAATAAAAAATAAAAAACATTTGTAGCTATAGGGCAGTTAATTCTTCTTCTTCTTCTTTTGGCTTCTCCCATTAGGGGGCGCCACAGGTAATCATCCGTCTCCATACGCCCCTGTCCATCTGTCTTTTTCAAACAACTACCATGTCTTCCCTCACCACATCCATAAACCTCCTCCTTGGTCTTTATCTTTTCCTCCTTCCTGGTGTCTCCATCCTCAGCATTCTCCTACTGATATACCTTATGTCCCTCCTCTGTACATGTCCAAACCATCTCAATCTCACCTCCCTCACCTTGTCTCCAAAACGTCCTACATGCGCTGTCCCTCTAATAAACTCATTTCTAATCCTGTCCATCATCCTCACTCCCAACAAACATCTCAACATCTTCATCTCTGCTACCTCCAGCTCCACCTCCTGTCTTTTACTCAATGCCACTGTCTCTAATCCATACAACATCTCAGGTCTCACCACAGTCCTATAAACTTTCCCTTTCACTCTCACAGATACTCTTCTATCACAAATCACTTCTTCCACTCTTCTCCACCACCCACTCCACCCTGCCTGCACTCTTTTCTTCACTTCTCTAACACACTCTCCATTACTCTGCACTGTTGACCCCAGGTACCTGAACTCCTCCACCTTCTCCACCTCTTCTACCTGCAACCGCACCACTCCACTGCCCTCTAATCCTGTCCATCGTCCTCATTTCCAACAAACATCTCAACATCTTCATCTCTGCTACCTCCAGCTCCACCTCCTGTCTTTTACTCAATGCCACTGTCTCTATTCCATACAACATCTTGGGTCTCACCACAGTCCTATAAAATTTCCGTTACACTCCCACAGATACTCTTCTATCACGAATCACTCCTGCTATCACTCTTCTCCACCCACTCCACCCTGCCTGCACTCTTTTTTTCACCTCTCTAACACACTCTCCATTACTTTGCACTGTTGACCCCAAGTACCTGAACTTCTCCACCTTCTCCACCTCTTCTCCCTGCAACCACATCACTCCACTGCCCTTCCTCTCATTCACACACATGTACTCTGTCTTACTCCTACTGACTTTCATTCCCCTTCTCCCCAGCATGTACCTTCACCTCTCCAGGCTCTTCTCAACATCCTCCCTACTCTCGCCACAAATCACAATATCATCCGCAAACATCATAGTCCATGGAGACTTCTGTATGACCTTGTCCGTCAGACTGTCCATCACCACTACAAACAGTAAAGGGCTCAGAGCCAATACTTGATTCAGTCCAACCTTCACCTTAAACCAATCTGTCGTTCCTACTGCACACTTCACTGCTGTCACACTGTCCTCATACATGTCCTGCACCACCCTCACATACATCTCTGACACACCAGATTTCCTCATACAATACCACAACTCCTCTCTCCACCCTGTCGTACGCTTTCTCTAAATTCACAAACACACTATGCAGCTCCTTCTGACCTTCTCTATACTTGCTAATGTATTTATATTGAGATTGTATGAAACTTAAATAGATCACAGGGCAACTCCATGTAACTAGTTTAGTTTAGCAGAACTAAATTTGGGCTTTCATGGCAATAGGGGGAAATATTTGTGCTAAAATTATTGAACTTGTATTTATTTGTATATGCTTTTTGCAAATATTTTTTCCCTACAATAATAAAGCTACTTTGTGCTGCTTCCCAAAACTATTCCAAAATTAGAGGTGAAGGAACTCATTCAATTAATATTTGCATGAGATAAAAAAAAAAGTTCAATATTGTGTAATGTATCTGTGTATTATTATTTTATATAAGTTTTTCTCAACTATACCGTTAACTAACAGTTTTTCTCTCACACATAAAAAGAAATCAAACCATACATGTGCATAAATTAAGTTATGCGTAATAGTGAAAAATGACACTTCAAACCAGTGACCTGTTCCACCACAACCTCTTCCACCAGAGGTGAAGCTTATCCACAATGGGCACAAGATCTACATGCAACCTGCAAGTCAAAACAAACATCAACAAATGCTGGTATGAGCTGGATTTAAACCTATGAGTCCAGCAGCTAGGCTTTTACCACTGAGGCAAGACCACGCTGGAAATTAGTGTTGAAATGCAGCATGACTGTATGTTCTCATTTGTGCCTCCTTAGAAGTTCATGAGAAGGTGCTGGACTAGTCTCACTGTCTCTACTTCTTGAGAAGATTGGGGACAGTGAGACTAGTCCAGCACCTTCTCATGAACTTCTAAGGAGGCACAAAGGAGAACATACAGTCATGCTGCATTTCAATACTAATTTCCAGCTGCACAACATGGCTCAAAGCCAAACATCTGACTGACTTCCCCCCCAGAAAAGCTACGTGGTGTGTTTGATTGAGTATATGTTTTTTTAATAATAATATATAACCTGTTCTCGCTACAGATTGACATAAAAAAAAGTGTTTCCTTGAAAATCTGTACACAATGTTTGCTAGCTGTTTATTTTCTGACTAGCGGTAGACTACAGATCCACACACACACCAACACACACTGAACATCGAGAGCAGACTGTTCACCTTCTGCACATGTTGCTCCAGTCATGAGCACTGTTCTCCAATGGCAGTGTCCCCTTCCAGTAGCACTCTGCTTATCCACACTGCAACACTCTGTTCAGGAATGGGTGGAGAACCTGACAAAAACTCAGGGTGTAGACCATCAAACTGCAGCGATCTCAGATAAAAAAAAAAAAAAAAAAAAAACCCCCAAAAAAAAAAAAAAACAGCCCGAACTTTAAAAGTACCTCCTAAATTCACTTAGCTCCCCTTTGTGTGCTGAACTTTAAAAGTACCTCCTAATATCACATAGCTCCCCCTTGTGTGCTATCAAGGTATCATTTCAATATACGTTTTCTTCGTGTTTCATTTTAAAAGATAAAACTGCCAGGAGCACATCACAAAGTGTGGGTATTGCTGGTACAGTGGTAAAAGCCTTGCCTCTGGGCTCAGCGGTTGCTGGTTTGAGTCCAGCTAACTGTCCCCTTTACTGATGCTTGTTTTGACTTAAAGATTGAAAAAAATCAAGTTTTAATGATGAGCAGCTTGTAAGAGTTCCTGTAGCAGTAGCTGATTCCAACCCTGGTAAGGATCTAAGGGATGAGCATGTAAGCTTCCACAAACATTGGCAGGGTCTGTGAAAGAGGGCAGGATGTGTAGAAATTGTGGACGTTATGATGACCAGGTTGAAAAATCTGTATATTCTTTAAGCTCCATAAGCCTCTAGTACTCCTGCTCTGGAACTGGGGGGAGGCAGTGCAGATATACCCTGACATTTCAGTAAAGCCCTCCACACTTTATTTAACCTCCATCAAGCATCCTGCCACTTTTGGCTTGCAAGCTGTCTTTACACATATCCAGCCACTGTTTCCAAAAACTTTCATGCACCTACTCTGGAGTCCTTACCAGGGTTTGAACCAGCAACCTCTTAACACAAGAGGCAAAGCTCATCCAGCTGAGCCACAGGAGTTCATACAAGCAGCTTTAGGGCGTTCTACTAACAGTGTTTTCTTGAAGGTCTTTTAACCAGAACTTCTGCTAACTGCATGTCAATACAAACATTAGAACATGGCAGCAGGAGTGTTTTTTTCTTATAAAATGACATGCCAAAATAAATAGAAATAAAATACAATCCTAATATCACATAGCTCCCCCTTGTGTGCCTTGACCTACTGTATATACACACACACACTTTTTACAGTATGCTTGGCAGAGCCCTTATTCAGAGCGACAGACAATCACACCATTTACACACTGCCTGACATGAGACTCAAACTCATGACCTTCTGTTCAGAAGTCGAACGGCTTATACACTGAGCTGAGTTTCCTGGTCACTAGTAGTCATCTTTATTTAGACCTTCTGAAGAGAGCATTTGAGTTAGGCAGGACTTGAAGCAGTGCAACTATGAAATAGAAGAAGGTTCTGTGATGAATAAACCACGGTGTGTTTGCTGCAGTGAAGGGAAACTCATCAGTAAATGGGTGTTGTGATGGAGTGGAGCATAAAAAGTGAAAGCTAGCCCATCTGATCCGATCCCACAGTAGAGTCCCTGTAGCACTAACTGCTGAAGAAGTTCATGCTGGTTTTTGAGTTATGTTCCCTACTGTGATCCTGAGAAGATTGTAGGTGCTGCAGAGGTCAAGCTTAGTGAAGAAACGTGTTTCCCAGAGCTGTTTGAAAACAGATGGCACCAGAGGGAGTGGGTATGGCACAGTGATGAAATTCAAGCCTTTGTAGTCTATACAAGGTCAGAGATCTCTTTTTTTTCTCCAAAAAGAGAAAGAATCAGCCACAAGAGTTATGTTAATTTAGGAGGATCAGGTTGCCTGGCTGGCATAGAATGAAAAGCTTGTAGTGAGTGGTATTTATAGTACTGATAAGCCTTTAGCTACTCCAGATGAGCTGCCAGCATTTCTTGACAGCTTGCATTTGCTGAATTCTCCGGTTTCTAATTAATCTGTGAGGTAGACTCAGAGTCCAATTGTGTAGAATCCATGTGGAGGTTTAATAAATCCAAACAGAAATAATCCACAAACACAGTACATGAAAAGGCAATTAGCAAGGCAAACTAATCCAATAAACACAACAAGCAGGGTGATCAGTCAGAAACAATAGCAGGGGCAATGCACAGTAGATCTAAGAACTGGCTTGGTATGAGCTAGGAGACATGATACTAAGCAACTTAGCATGAGCACGAGCTAAAAAGACTAAAAACGAGAAGTGAACTTTGTCTCAGAGGTGTTTAAAACTCGAGTGATGGCTCCCTCTGGTGGGGAAGCTGGAAAACTGTATATGGAATTGTTACAGATTGAGGAAATCTGTGGAGAGCGAGGATTTGCTGCAATCAGATCTACAGCTGTGCTGTGATGGTAATCCAAGTCTGCTGGATATCTGGATCAGATCGGATTCTCTTCATGACTAGTCCTCTTGTATTTGCCTAAAATCTGATTGGATAGAAACTCCAACAAACAGACACTCAAAACTATCAAATGAAGAAAAAGTTGGGAATTAAAAAAATTAAAAATCTAATTCTGAACAGCAAAACTTTAAACGAAAATAAATCAATTGTGTGGAAGTTATCGTATGTGAAAAATTTATTTTGAGATTAATGTACAATTTATTGACTTTTTAATGATCGAGTAACATGAATCTTAAAATTAAATAAAAGTTAGCAAAATCATAAAAACTAATCACTAACTGAAAATGAAACATTTTACACAATTTATGGACAAAATGGTAATAAAAATTAAATCTAAATTAAATATCAAATAAATCATACTCTACACTAAACTGATATCAGCAAATCATTTTTTCTTGGTTATAAAAATTTTCTTAATTAAGATGGGGGAAGAAGGGGGGGGATCTTGGCACAAATAGGAACTAAATGTAGAATGTGGATGCTTAAGAAGAAGCACAGAGATCTTATGTTTCGACTCTGATTTCCTTTTGAATAACATTTCACACTATGTACAGGTGTTTGATTTATCCCACACATTCTACAAAGCTACAGATGGAAAGGTCAGCACTTCTATAGTATACACTAAGCAAGAGTGGCTGAATGTATAAACATCTTTAATTGTAGATGATCATAAGCCCTATAATGCGAGAATTGCATTGCAAAAATTACCTACAAAATGTCAATCATAGTAAAGTATTTTCTTATTGCATGTTTAAAATGTATTATGTGGATTCAATTTCATTGTCTAGCTACACTTTTTTTATTCTTCACATCAGTGGTCCCCAATCCCCCGGGCTGCAGACCGACACCAGTCCGCGGGTCAATTGGTACCGGGCGCACAGAAAAAATAACTTGCATCATTTCTGTTTTATTTAGTTTCTGATTCTGAGCAATGTTTATTTTGGAAAATGACCAGATTCTCAACCACATGTCTATGACTCATTCTTGATTTAAGCCATGATGTCTTGGTCACATGTCTTACCTCCATCCACTACCTTCTTGAAGGGGCCCCGGCTGGTAACATCACCACTAAATTCAAACCCCCAAGCGAGCAAAATAAACAAACACCACAGTGGATTTACGCATATTATATTCAGAAAATATTTTATTTTGTTGTATTTATCAGCTACACCTTAAGGGCTGGTCTGTGAAAAAAATTGTCCAACATTAAACCAGTCCGTGAAAATATTGTCTGACGTTATTCTGGCCGTGGCACAAAAAAGGTTGGAGGACAACTGCTCATGACACACTCAAAGACTCAATACCGCCTCCAGTGGCCACTTGCAACAATAGGAAATCTTTTTACTCAATATGCATCCTCCTGCTCTATTTCTAGCATTTAGACATTACACAATTTATTTTTCTTGTGGGAGACGTTTTCATCTGGCTGCACCTTCCAGGTCACTGGAATTCTCTCTTGCATAAAAAAAAAAAAAAAAAGTTTTAGAACAATATTTATGAAATGAGTCAAAAATCTGAGCAGGTGAGCAGATTCAAATACAACGTTTCAGAGAAATCGTGTAACTCACCTGCTCTATAATGGATGACTGCACCGCAGGATCAAACATTTCCATCAGACTCCTGCATCCTTATCTGACTCTTTACTGGAAATCCTGTAGAATAAACACTTTCCCTGTAAGTATAGGTGTTCTCAATTTATATCTTAAATTTTTGCACTTAGACAAAACTATATAATTTAAATAGCCAAAGTGAAAAAAAATGCCTCCTTGAATTTATATTAGTTGCGATAAACAAAAAATAAAGACTCACTCTCACTAGAGCGAGTGGCAGACACTCCAGCAGTTTGCCACTGGGAGGCGCTGGAACCCAACTGCAGAGACACACTAGAGTTGTGCAACAGCATAATTTCTTTTAATGAAATAAGTCCAACAAAAAAGCCCGAGAAGAACCAAAATGAACACAGGCAGGGTGGGTTTATCAAATATAATAAATAAAATAAACTGATTAAAATGAATGACAGAACAAACAATAAAGAAATGCACATGAACAGGGAAAATCAGGAAGACAGGAGATTCTGGGAGATTCTGGGAGACTCAAGAAGACGGGAGACTCAAAGTAATCAAACAACCATAAATAGCAAGACACTCAAACAACAAACACACCAACACGAATCCAGATTCAAATATAAACCATTAAGACAGAAAAATAACAAGACAGATATAAAGACAAATATAATTAACCAACAAGAGCCAAGGCAAACGGGGTAACTTAAATACACACCACTAATGAGGGGCAGGTGGGAGACATTAAACAGATAGGGGATAAGGGAGTAGCGGATAATGGCCCAATGGCGGCATCTGGTGGCCAAAGCAAAAATTAACAACCCAAAATGTCTAGAGTTCCAGTTTTTCAAAGTGACATTATTCAGTGGTTGGTCATTTAAAGACCAGCGCCAGCTATTAATATCATCGTACAATCCAGGCAGATGTTGCTGGACCTTTTCTTGTTGTTTCTTTTTTTAGTCGTAACCAATCAATATCACTTTGGATTGCTGCCAGGTCAGAGTACATCACCCTGCCGTGATTCTGTGCAACAGGCCATGACGCTCTTGTCAGTATCAGGTCATAATTGTGAGGAACACTTCTAATTAAGGATACACTGGTTGGAATAAGACCTATTGGAAGCATTTTAATTGAATAAAACACACAAAAAGTCTGATTCTATTTGAAATACCAGAGGGCATGGCATTTTTTTAAGCTCCTTTTCTTTAATCTGTTTTTTTTTTTTCATCGACTGATTTCCATTTGACTTCCTCTTTCATTCACACTCCAGAATCCTTATTTCAACACAAACAAATGCTGACCCACCATCTTCCCGAATTCAGCACAGGAAGTCATCAAGATTCTTTAATTGTGGAATTTCCATGTGTCAATTTTAATATACAGCATTCAGCATGCGCAATATTGTCATGTCTCCTTTATAAAATCATCATCGTCTCTTTTTGGTAAATAAAAGGCAGAATTTTTTAGGCAGTGAAATGAAAACGAACGGATTAGAAAACCAGAGGAAAAGCGTTGAGGATTCTTTGACCACCGACTGAAAAAAAACACGGTTACCAACAACCTGAATGTGGATATCAGACAATATTCATTTCTGCATGAACACTATAGTTCTGTGTGGCTTATCGAACAAAAATCTCATGGGCAAGAAGACTTTGTTCTTCAGCAGGTTCAACATAACACCCTCTCCCCCATCCCCGTCCCCCTGTCTGTCACTGCTGATCATGTTGAGAGCCAGTTGAAGAAGCTGAAACTGCGGGGGCGTAGTGGAATCAGTCCCAAGGAACCGAAAGCCTGATTATTCCTCTGCAAAGGAACGGCATAAGAAAGCCCAGAAACAGGTCAGCACACGAATCTTACACGCCTTACAATATTATTTTAACAGCATACTCACTGTTTGAATAGATTTTCTTGGCAAATGAAAGGAAGCTCCATTCTTCAGTGTTGGATTTACAGCTAAAACAAACCCCAGCTTCGACTCTACTACGAGTGCTGTTTTCCATAGGAAAAGTGTAACCTAAAACCAGCATTCAGTGTCACAGGACTAAATGTCAGAGTTCATATGTGTGTACAGACGGAGTAGCTACAATTAAAAGTAAACCAATTGTACAAATAAAAGTAAAACATGATGCCAATATTATGAATTGCCAATATATGATATAAATAAAATGAAAATGATCAATTCTCACCTTCACTCCAATGTGGAATCTGTAATGTATTGTCATTTTTCACAGGTTTCTTTAGGTACAGTTTTGGCCTCTATAGTTCTCAACTAAAGAACCCCATAGTTCTGGGATGAGGTTGAAAGATTCTAGAAATAGATCAACCACAATCTAATCACAATCATAAATTGTCCGAATGCTGATCTGGACGATGTGTTACTGTGACATTTCAGGTGTCTGAACCTAAAACTCTTTCCAGGAAGCACTAGGAGATGAAGGAGATGTTAAACTCTCAAAAGCAACCGGATTTGTTTTAGGATGAATATAAAATACCAAATACCACATTATAAGTGTTAGCAGATAATAATAAGAAAAATTCCCTAGTGAATAAAATCTTTATTTAAAAAAAGGTGTAGCCTTTTGTCGAGGGGATTTGGATCTGCTTCGTTATAAACATTCTTGACCGACCACTGCATCTATGTTCCTCAACATTGTCTGTTTCTTTGTTCTTTCTTAAAATAGCCTTAACAGCATATCTTGAGATATTTGCCCAGGAGAGACCTTGCTGATGCAGTAGAACTACGTTGGTAGAACCAAGCAGGTGCTGATTAGCCAAGCTGCTACTAAGTTTAGGGTGCGAAAGACAGTCCCAGGTCCTACACCATGACAAGCCAGAGCAACCCCAACAAGACACAAGGTAGATCTACTGCATCAGCAAGGTCTCTCCTGGGCAAAGATCTCAAGATATGCTCTTAAGTCTACTTTAAGAGAGCACAAAAAAACAGACAATGTTGAGGAACATAGATGCAGTGGTTGGTCAAGAATGTTTGTAATGAAGCAGATCAAAATCCTTTCACATTCAAAGATGTTTAGTGTTTCCATCACCAAAGGACTGGCAGA
Organism: Silurus asotus; assembly: GCA_024362625.1. NCBI lineage: Eukaryota > Metazoa > Chordata > Actinopteri > Siluriformes > Siluridae > Silurus > Silurus asotus. The sequence goes on from MU551651.1 coordinate 160,642, forward strand.
AATCAGTGGGACTCTGGTACAAACTTCTACTATCCAGAGAAGTCTGTTCAGAAGTGGTCTAACATGGAAAAATTGGAAACAGGAACTGGGGAGAAGAAAGACTAAAATCTTTGGCTATAGTAAAAAAACAAGTTGAAGCACGGTGGAGGTTTCCTTGCAAGATTGGAGCTGGTGTTTTTAATGTTGAGTAAAATTACCAGATGCTTCTCCATCATGCAGAACCATCAAAGAGGCATCTCATTGGCCCAGAATGTATTCTACAGCAGGACAATGACTTCCAACATAGAGCAAATGTCATTAAGAACTCTCCTCTGTGGAGTAGAACAAGTCCTGGAAAAGTTTTGGCCTGATCTCCAAATCATCGATTCTGTTTGGGAATAACTAAAGAGAAGGAAGTAGGTGTCTACATCCACATAAGATCTGTGGTTAGTTCAAGATGTTTGGACCAGACTACCTTTAAATACTGTGTGCACCTGTACCCAGAGGTTTTCATGCTGTTTTGGAGGCAAAGGAAAGTCACACCAAAATATTGATTTGGATTTCTCTTCTGTTTATTTACCTTCTATTTTGTTAATTGATATTAATAAACTATTAACACTAATTTGTGGAAGCTTTTTTACTTTACAGCATTTTTTTCACAAGTGTCTAAAATGTTTGCACATTACTACAAGCATGCATTAGAAGCAAACTGGTTATTACATTTGACATAGCAGGTATATTATAACATCACTATTTAAGGCACACATACACACAGTCTATTAGCTGCTTCTGTCACATTCTATATTGTTTTTAATTAAAATGTTTATTTGAAATTACACAATAATAGATTTAATCCTGGGCTCCAGTATTTAAAAATGGCCACGTTTCTTCTTGTACACACGTCAAGTACTTGCTTCCAATAAACAATAAGAATGTTCAATATTTATTATTTATCATAAAATTAACAATTTGAGGTGGTAAAAAAAAAGTTACAAGCAGTGAAGTGAAAAAATTTTATTCTCTCTTCACTCCTTTACTTGTAGCAAATTCCTAAAACCCCCTTTTGAGTAAAAGTTTTAATCAATGGAACTTCTTTGAGTTTGTTACCAACTTGACGTGAAGGTCAGCATCTAGACTTTAGGTTACATTTTAATTACAGTTTAATGACAGGTCATGTTTTTCTTTCTTGCGGAAGATGTTTCCGTCTGACTGCACCTTCCAGGTCATGGTAGTGTTCTTCAACATGCCATTTTTCGCCAGTTTCTGCTTTATCTAAGGATTGAAACCAGGATTTTATCAGTCAAACAAATAAAGAAGGCAAATACTTTTCACCTGAAAGCCAAATTTTTGCAAATTAGATTTTATTATTTTTTATTTTTTTGGAATATCAGAAATTTGAGCCATTAATGACATTGGTGTTGAAGCACTAAATTTGAGACATCAGGTGACTCACTTGCTCAAAAATGGAGGACTGCATGACTGCAGGATCGAACACACTCCCATAAGACATCACCTGCAGTCTCACTGTCTGACTTCTCTTTGGGGAAACTGTGGAAAACACACACATTATATGTATATATATACACACATATAAACCCCTCTGTTTACATTGATAGGAAGTTGGATCCATAAGTACTTACTGTTGCCACAGAAAAAATTCAACTGACTGGTGCATACTTCTCCAGATATATATCCGTTTTGAAGCACTGCACAGTCTTTAGAGCCATATAAACTATAAGGTTCTCCAGGACTCCATGGGACGTTCGAAGCCACTGTCCCATCTGACCACTTCCAAATGTCCATGGTCCTATGTAGACCAATCCAGGAATCACCCTGGGAAAGTTTCAACTGCACACAAATGTTATCGTCTTTACTGTTAAGAATGATGGCCAGGTCCGAGTGATACGTGCGGCAGTAAACCTGGGCATCAGGCCAGGTCATTGAAGAACTGATTGGAACGAACCTTGCAGCACCAATGAATCGAGCTGTAAAATAGCAAAAAATTAATTATATAAATAAATTGATAATAAGGCACATACACAGTAAATATAAAACCAACAAAACAGGATATTGTCTCACCATCGTAGCATATGAATGGTCGTAGTATGTAACAATTTATATCATACCACTGATTATTTCCTGCTATTATAGTACACATTTCAAATCTCTCATAATTATCAGGTTGTCCAGGGTACCAATTTGCATAAATGGTATCGGTCAGTGGGACGTTATTTATGGCCCAGCGCCAGTTATAGATATCATTATACAATCCACTCCAGGCAGGAGTTATCAGACCCTTGCTTGTAGATACTTTCTTCACTCTTAACCAATCAGTATCACTTAGGACGGTTGCCAGGTCAGTGTACATCAACCTGCAGTAAGCCTGTGCATTCTTCCATGTTGATGGTGTCATTATCAGGTCATAATGGTGAGGGACGGTTTTCAGGACGGATACAGAGACTGGAAGGAGACCTGATGGTAACAGTATGTTCAGTCAAACACAACATATATTTACACTTGTCAGCAATTTATTATAAATATTTGTAAAAATGAAATAGTGAGGCGAAAGAAGAAATATTTTAACGGACACCGTCGAATTATTTGTCTTGTTCTGATTCGTTAGCATTTAATGAACATAACGTATGTTGCATTACAACCCCTTTATTGTAATCATGTTGTATTGGGACGACTGAAGCATTTACACTGCCGATTTATATCCCCGTTTGCAAAACCTAAACCATTCCTTTGGTGTTTTCATCTTTATTTAGTAGAATCTGGAGCTCATACAGTATTTATTGTGTTATAATATGTCACATCAGGGTACAAACAATTCAGAAAATTTGAGAGACTCCTGTAATTGTAAAAAATTTGAATACATTTAAATTATTATACAGACAGAGTTAGAAGAAATTAATAAAAACAGAGTTTTGAAAAGTCAAAAATAAAATTACCAAAAGGACAGTAAGGGCAACTTTTAGTATTTAATACTTATTTATTTATTTATTTATTTATATTTTTTACTTTTTTATTTCATTACTATGTTGGGTTGTTTGAAACTTCTACTATCAGAATTTATCATTTGGAGAATCTTATGTAGTTTAGCCACTAAAAATAATTAAAAATAGAAATAGTGATCTCTGTAATATTGATTATTATTAAGTAGCAAAAACGAGTAGTTTATAAAAAGCTCTCACCAGTGAAACACAGGATCAGAAAAGGATTTAACTTCATAATGAAAATGTGGCTTTGGAGTCTGAACAAACAAACAAATAAAAGATAAATGAAGTACAAAATAATGAAATAATTGATTTTAGTAATTAAAATGACTGACCATTAAAAATTCATTAATTTATGCATAGAATTAAAATGATGGAATTTATTAATACACCAGTGACTCATAGAAATTTGTGAGATCTGAAATTATTTTAGTTAAAAAAAAAAGCATACCTTTAACATGGAAACTCTGAAGACTGGGGTTTCTTCCAATCTCCGTTTTAGCTTTTCTGAAAGTTCTACAAAGCAGATCTGTTACTTCACCTGTCCACGTCTTCCATGTGACAAGTGTGACGCAGACTGATTTCCATATTGGTTGAACTTTTTCCCAGACGCCAGACGACAGAAAAAAAAGAAAAATACTAAAAAATATATTTTACATTTGATCCCAGAAAGGAGTCATGAGGTTACGTTCCGTGTGGAATCTCCGTGTGTCGATTATCAGATCAAACATCCAGCACGTGCAACGTTATCAAGGCGGCTTTATATGTTGCAGTCGTCTTCAAAGTAAGGATATTAAAAAGAAAGGATATTAATCATGAAGAAAAATCCGCAAGATGCATTAAAGGGCAGAAACAGGTCAGGGCTTGATTCCTACACACCTCACAAACTTATGAGAGGCTTTGTGTAAAAGACATTTCATGTAAAACACTTTTTATGTAAAAAAAACACTTCGTGTTCCACTGAACAACTATAAAAACAAAAAGTCCTGTTTTCCATAAGCAAAGGAGTGTCTCCTGAGCTCAGCCTCCACAGCTGGAAATGTCAGAGAAATGATCTGTAATTACACAGTTAAGGGTTTAAACAAGTCTGCAAATTGGATGTCAGATTCAGTAAACAAACCACATTGCACTTTTATTAAATTTCATTACATATTTCTATATACGATTATTTTTCAATGCCATTATATTGTGATTTATAGTTTATTTATCTGCCTTATTTTTATTTTTATTTTTTCTCCCCATCCTATTCCCTCATGCCGGACCGTCGTAAAAAGCATTTCACTGCATGTCGCCCCCTGTATGTATGTCTATGTGACAAATAAAATTAGATTTGATCATACTTAGATCTTGAATATACACATAATAGCCAAGTCCAGTAACTCACACACTATTAATAAAGTCAGTCACCCCAATACAGTGTGTTAGTTCATGATGTCTTACTTAGATGCTAATTTTAACTGCTAAATCTTTCTCCATGTGATATTTCCATAGTATTGTGTGCCTGCTGGTAGGATGCTGGGATCAGGGTCAAAAGTCCAGCAGGAGGAGGGAGAATGCAGGGAACTGGAGTCGGAACTGGAGTTCACTAACGGTGACAAAAGAGTGATTTGTGATTTGATATTGTTTTACTTGTGTTTTTTTTTTTTTTTTTTTACTACCCTTTATATCTCCATACCCTTACATATATCCAAACACTTGTTGAGCACTTTATTAGAACCACCTGTACAGTTACACGTTCATGCAATCATCTAACCTATTATGCAGTAGCAGTACGATTGATAGATAGATAGATAGATAAATAGATAGATAGATAGATAGATAGATAGATAGATAGATAGATAGATAGATAGACAGACAGACAGACAGACAGACAGACAGACAGACAGAAGGCTCTAAGCGACTCCGGGGTCCATAATGAATGATTAATTGAAAAGACGGATTGTTTAGAACAGGGGTCTCCAGCAACCAGGCACCAGGTCGCCTGCCAGGACCACAACAGTCAAGTCAAGTTTATTTCTATTGCGCTTTTCACAACAGACATTGTCTCAAAGCAGCTTTACAGAAATCAACAGTGAAGGTGATGGTGTGTGTTTATCCCTGATGAGCAGCCGTGGCGACTGTGGCAAGGAAAAACTCCCTTAGATGTTATGAGGAAGAAACCTTGAGAGGAACCAGGCTCAAAAGGAGAACCTCATCCTCATTTCACATCAAGAGTTTGATCATAAATCTTTCAACAGTACAGAACACTGGAGAGTGAGAACTAACATGATTGCTGGAGTATAAGATTATAATTAGTTCTTTCTGCAGTCTTTTACAGTCTTTATGGATATAAAACTAGGAGCTACTGAGCAACCTATCAGTGAGCTGCATCACATTTTTGTTGTTGCTATCCTTTTTTAAATCACACTTACATTATTAGTGTGAATTTGAAAATGACAATATTAAAATATAGATGTCTAGATATAGATGAATATCATTAATTATTAATAACAACATATAATTAAAGGTAAATTGAGCAAATTTGTTATTTCCGGGCTTGTGTATCAAACTTTCACATTATTCCGTACCCAAAAAGTAGCTCTCAGTTCCAAAAAGTTGGTCACCCCTGGTTTAGAACAATCTATTAGAATTAGAGAAGAAATGCAACCAGTATGGTGAATTATATATATATATATATATATATATATATGAGTTAAATCCTTATTACAAATTGGAGTCAGATTAGAGGTAAAAAATTGGATTTATGTAACAAATTGATATTCATTTCAGTAATTCTTTACAGCAGTGCGAGAAACACCAACAGGCAGCAAACCTTCACCCACACCAGCGGATTCCTTCGTCTCTTTACAGCTCTTACAACAGAGGATCATTTGCAGTAACGAGTTTAAAGTTTACTGTGGAATTTAAGAAGTGGCTAAAAAGAAAACAGGTGATGTATTCATCCACAGTATATTTTTATTCATGGCGTTCAGCAGACACACTTATCCAGAGCATTGTATTAAAGTAACGTGGTTACAGTCGGAGGTGTTTTACTACTTTGACTAATGCATGATATTGTATTGTGGTACTGATCCCAGTCTCACAGCCCCGACTAGACCGACACAGCAGGACCGGCTTGCAGTCTAAAAACTTCTATATCACAGTAATGTGGTTATTTGCAGTATAATAAAACCATATTCATATTTAAGCTCGATCAGTAAAGAAGAAAAAATGTTAAGTGATTGTTAAAGTAAACCAGTGTCATTAAGAAGCAGGTTGATTGCAGAGAGCATGAAAGTGTTGAAAGAAAAAAAAAAAAAGTTAAAACATGACAGGTTAAAGATCTTGTTTGTTTTTTCTTGTAAATGTGGTTTCCATCAGGACACAGCCTCCAGGTCACTCTGGTGTTCGCAAGCATTTCATTCCAGTTATGTTTCTTTCTAATCTGGAAAATAGAATACTTATATAATTATTATATATATATATAAATAAATAAACCCTACATTATAATTCTAATCTCTGCATAAACATCCTGTGGTGGAACAGCAATTAAGAAACGCTGCATAAACACTCATTAATTATACACAACTGTATTTGCATTTTTTCTAATTAAAGATATATATTTTTTTATTATTATTATAATTGTGGTATTTTAATTTTATAAAAAAATGTTTTTTTTTCCATTGGGTCTTTTTTTTCCTTTTTTTCTTTCTTTTTTTTTTTTTTTCAAATCACTTAATCACTTTTTGTTTCTAATTAATTCTCATTTTGTTATTGCAAAAAAACTGTATATTAAAATGCAAGCAGGGACTCTGGAAGGTGGAATTTTAACAGCATATATCTGGTTTTCAGTCTTTCATGTGGATCGATGTACAATTAACATTCTCACATTCTCACATTCCTACAATTCTCATACTTTATATCAAATTTGCCTCAGGAGATCTTAAAGTGCTTCCTGAACACAAAGTTTTTACGAAACGTTAATACTCACAGCAGCTCGGATATGTCCTGGGAAAGTAAAAAAAGAAAAAAGAAAACATGAGGGTGTATCTCAGCAATGCATCCAAACATTATCATGAAACGTACAAATGTTTTAATGATCTAATGATGGCGCTCTAAAGTTTCGTACAAATACTTTGTAACTGCGTCAAAGTGGATTTTTTATGGTATCGGTATTTTACTTCACTATTTATTCTTTAGTCTGACAACTTTTTACTTTCACTTGAAATCGTACACAAATTTCTGTACATTTTTACTGACATTTTCAAACCTCATTACTTTAGTTTTAATCAGTTTGCTGACATGATCAATATGTTTGACAATAAAACTCGACTTTGAAATGAACTAATTCACATCGAATAAAAATATTCTCTGATTCTGTAATACGTGAAATAAAAGTTTCTTTGGTGTCACCTCATTAAGCGTCCGTGTGGAAAAAAACAGCGAAGGTTCCGTTTGTTGTCCTGATCATTTACGTCATTTAAAACACCATCATTGTTTAAAAACCTTTACAGGAATATTTTGTCATCGTGCCCTTTGTTGAGTTCGGTTTCGCTAATAATAAACATACATTTACATAAAACATCTGCATGTTGATTTAAATATAAAAAAAAATGAAAAAGGTCAATTTTAAACAGAAAATGTGCGATTAAGTTGTGATTAATCGCAAGTTTTCACATGACAATCATCCGATTATTCGCGATTAAATATTTTGATTGGTTGACAGCCCTAACTTTTGATATGAGGTCCAGGTACCAGAGTGACACACTAAAACAGGTAGTAGTAAAGGCTACTTTTTACTGAAGTACATCTTAAAGCCCAAACTTCTTTACTTAGTCAGAACTTTTAGAGTCTTTTAAAACATGAGTATCTGCCATTTGAATAAAGTGAATGATGTGTGTACGTTTTCCATCTCTGTCATACACCATCTTCCCAACAGCAGTAGCACTGGAACACCTTGACTACCACTTCCCTCTTTACTTTTATAATTGCACACATCGTGAGTGAATCTTCATATTACTTTTGAATCCCATTGTGTAAACTAAAAGCTAAGCCAGGAGGTGGCGCTGGAGGTAGCAGTGCTGAAGATGCTGAGATGTTCATTGTTAGGGAAGATGATGGACAGGATTAGAAATGAGTTTATTAGAGGGACAGCGCATGTAGGACGTTTTGAAGACAAGGTGATGGAGGTGAGATTGAGATGGTTTGGACATGTGCAGAGGAGGGACATGGGGTATATCAGTAGGAGAATGCTGAGGATGAAGACACCAGGAAGGAGGAGAAGAGGAAGACCAAGGAGGAGGTTTATGGTTGTGGTGAAGGAAGACATGCAGGTAGTTGGACAGAGGAGAGAGGGGGTATGGAGATGGATGATCCTCTGTGGCGCCCCCTAATAGGAGAAGCCGAAAGAAGAAGAAGAGTTGTTGTAAACGTGTGAATGCACGGCTCAGGGATTCTCACTTGCATGTTTCATTCACTAGTTTCATTAAGACTGTAGTTTGATTGTAGTTGGCAAAATCGAAACTTTAGAGTAAACGCCATCCGTAAAAAAAAAAAAACATTTAGACATTACACGGATTGTGTTTTTTTCTTGTGAAAGACGTTTCCATCTGGCTGCACCCTCCAGGTCACTGTGGTGTTCTCCAGCATACCATTCTGATCAAGTTTCTGCCTGATCTGAAAAACAGAATTTCGATTGCGCAGTACCATTCGGATATAATTACACATAACTTTTGGACATTACAATCTCTACATGAACTTACTACTGATTTCAGAAAAGAATCTTTATTCCTAAAACCTTTGTTCAAACTGTTTTCATGTCCCTCCCCGGAATGTAAAAAAAAAAGGACCATTAAAATTTTCACTGTAGTTCCAGAATGAAAGTCTTTTTTGATGCCTTAATTCTGGATCACAGATCAATTAGTTTCAGTCTTTTATTTGTTATTCTTTTTTTTTAAACCTCGCAATCCTTAAAACAGTCTGAATAAATAGTTTTTGTGAGCGGTGCCAATCCACCAATCCGTAACTTAACAACAACTTGGTTGTTTAGATTTGTTTTATTTTAAAATGTCCCCTGCCTGTAGATGGCGCCCTAAACCAGATATTTAAGGAAGTAAACGGAATAGATAGGAAAAAACCCAACAGTAGCAAAAAAACAAAAAGAGAAAAATCTCATTTGAGAAGCTGAACAGTGGGAATTGCAAATTGCTGCATTGTAACACAATTTGAAAGGAAGTCTGCGACTCACCTGCTCTAAAATAAACGACTGCAGAACGGAATCAAACACACTGTCATCACCCTTCACCTGCAGTTTTATGTAAGTCCTCACTGGTGGAACTGTAGAAAACACACATCCATTTGTATTTTTATTTTTATTTTTTTAATAGAAAGAGTGTAAAATCTCTTCAATTTTAGATGATTATTAATATTATTCAATTTGGAAATAATAAACGTATACAAATTATTGAGGCATTTTCCTTCATGAACTTTGTTCTGATTCATTTCCTGCCATCATTTATTTTTGACTGTAATCTACACTATGGGAAGTTTGGAGGCACCTGACCATAAGTTTGCAATGTGTTTTATTGTATATCGCATTCCACATTTAGTCTCCATTTGCTGATGTAATTTATTTTGGGGTGCATCCAGTGTTCATCTTTTTCCCAAAGATCTTTATGAAGGTCAGAGCTCTATAGCAGGAGATCTTCCACTCTTATCCATTCAAAGCAAATCTCCCTTGAGCACTGGGGCATTGTCATGCGCTAACATTTTGGAGTTTTCTAGATCAAATAATGGAAATTATTCATGCTACCATATTGAAAAGACAAACTATACAATTGTGTCCAACTTTGTGTTACAGTTTGGGGATGAACCACTAATTCCTTTTAAGGTCTGGTGTCCCAATACTTTTTTTGTTTGTACATATGGCGAACTTTTGCAACATACAAATATTTGATTTGCCCCTCATCAACTGTCCCTCCTTCTACTTTAGTATAAAACATCTTGGAGCTTTTTATAATCAGAAACAGGAGCAATTGTTATATTCCAAATTTCTTAGCTACGATTCTGAAAAAGGTGATTTTCATTGAAATGGCTCTTCATCATCATCATCAAAAAATAAAACCAAGGAAACCAAGACTCACTGGTGTGACAGAAGAAGTAGTTCAGGTTATAGCAGGATTCATCAGAGAACAGGCCGTTACTAACTGATGCACAGCTCCCCCAAACTCTCGCAGCATTATTAGGTTTTCTAGAAGCCCAAAAGAGGGTTGTAACATTGGTCCTGTCTGACCACTTCCAAGTTTCTCTCGATAGGCCAATCCAAGAATCACCCTGGGCACTTTGCAGCGCCGCCAGCAAGCTTTGGTCCGAGCTGTTAAGTGAGCTGGCCAAATCTGTGTAGTGCAATCGGCAATACGCTCGAGCTGCAGCCCAGGTCACTTGTGTGTTGACGGCTACGAACTTTCTATCATCAGAGAAATTAGCTGTAAAATGGAGAAAGAAGAAGATCTGAATAAAATGAGCAAACATATTGTATCCACCTCGAATGTGATCCCAATACTCTTTATTAGTTATTTGATATTTCACAGTTTAATTATTTGTATTTACCTACAGGGCGGAGAAATCTTAGATCCATATTCTAATACAATTACTAATAAAGTATAGATACTATAATAATAATAATAGTTAAATAATCACAACAGAAAAATGCTTGGCCTCTCAACCAGTATTTAAACAAAAAAACAGAGCAGGATATCGACTCACCGTCGTAGCACACGATGGCTCGTACAAAATAACACGCCGTATCGTACCAATTACCATAGACACCTACAGCAACACACGATTCTAATGACAGAGCATTATTAGGCTGTCCAGAGGACCAAGACGTATAACCAACATCAAGCAGTAGGAGGTTGTTCAAGGACCAGCGCCAGCTTTTGATATCATCATACAAACCAACCCAGGCAGGTGTGGCCAGACCTTTGCTTGCAGCTTCTTTGTTCAGTCTTTGCGAATCAGCATTACTAACGACTGTTGCGATGTCAGTGTACTTCTCTCTGCAGTAGATCTGTGCATCTGCCCATGGCATCTTCGTCATGATTAGATCATACTTGTGAGGAATCCCTCCTGGGAGTAAGGCATCAACTGGGACGAAGCCTGTTGGGTACATTTGAAATTTGTGTTAAATGAAATATTATGGATGATTCCAGAAAAGCTCCAAAGCAACTAAGAAAAAAAAACAGCGACAATGGAGAGTTTTAAAAAAATAAATATCTTGTTTATGGTCCTGCCACAGCATCACATTTCGATTTAAGTCTGGACATTGACACTCCAAAACCTTTTTTTTATTTTAGTTTTTTGCTTTTTTAATAATGAAATCAAAATTTTAAAACTGCATTTTGTATCTACTTGGGTTTTCTTTGTGCAACATCAAAAATTAGCTTGGGGAAAAAAAAAAAAATTGGGGAAAATTCCAGCATAGTACATCATAAATAAACCTTCATGCATGCAATGTATTACTGCTCACCATCCTTAGAACCGAATTTACAATCAAGCCAAAACAGGTTCAAATCTTCAACAATTTGTTACTAAAATGTTACATGGGCTGAAAATTGCACTTTGTGTCTCCATTCATAATCCGTAAGCAAAAAAAAAAATTTGTTAATAAAAACACTTACTAGTGAGATACAGAGTGAGATGCAGGAAGAGATGTTTTTGCTCCATGGTGTACTGTAGCTGTGGAGTCAGGAAAACAGAGGAATCACAAAAACGAGCAAAATATATGCAAATAGACAAATGATACTTAATCTTTAAACACATGCTGATGTGCAGTTCAATGACAGAGTTTCAAATAACACCCAAACACTCCATTCTGAACTTATGATTTCAGCTCATTTTTGCTTATACATTCATAAATCCAGTGACAATGAAGACATTTAACTGATAGTTGTGTACATACTGATAGTTTTGTCTACAAGCAAGAGCATTTTTGTAACTTTGCCCCTGTACTTCCCCATAGTGAGTTTCTTATACGAAGGCTTTTACAGTTGGGTTCATAAATATTTGTCTATAAGTGCATCATCTTTGCAATTGTACCCTGTTATGACACCACAGAGGATTTAAAATGAAGTCATGATAGAGCGACTGTAGACTTTCATTGTAGACTTTTCAACAGGGTCAAGAAAAACATTGTATTACCCATTGAGGTATTATTCCCACAGTCCCATCCTTTTTTTTTTGCAGGTTATATAGTAAGTATATTTTATATATCATATTTTGAGACAAATTGAGGAGCTATGATGTCTATGAATGTATTTACTTGCATTTTTAAATGCAGCACAAAACCCTTTTAAAAAAAAAAAAAAAAAAAAAAAAATTAATTAGCCAATAAATGCACACTAACCAAACCATTGAATAAATAAATAATGCATGCAGTTCAACGTCCATTAAAACGTACCTTGATTTTGATGTTGATGTTGTCTTCAAAAGCTCTTTTTACCTCTGTCTAGCATCACCGCTAAAATGAACTTAACACATTTAAGTCTTTTTAAAGAAAGATAATTGGCAAGAATTTGCATCACAAATAGAAGAAGCTGATTTTCATATTGACGCTTCTGGATTATGCAAATTAGTTGACCCTTTGAGTAGTGAGGAAACGTAGCAAACTAAATTGTAGCAGTGACTGTGAACAAACGATGCCTTTGAGACGCAACAAAAACAAGGTCAAACACACACACACAAAAAAAACCCACAACAAGCTTTAAAAAAGAAAAATCTACCATACGTGTGCCAATTGAGCCCATTTAAGCCGACGTATGGTTCAACCAATTAACTTCAAATAATAAACATTAACGTGCACGGCCATTTTTCTTTTTGTGCTGCGTTCCCATAATGAATGTGCTCCACCAGTGTGCATGCATTTCCCTGACCTTGTTTTTTTTTTACAGCTAATGTTAATTCTTTATTATAAGTTGTATTAATCAATATTATATTGTTGTCCCAGATGCATTGTATGTTAATGAATATTATGTATTAACAGGGACTTCGATGCAATTTTCGCATGGTGTGGTGCCTTTTTTTTTGGTTCGATGATAATTATTGTGGTGATTGTTTTACAAAATATATAACACAGAAGTCAGGGATATTTTTAGCTCCCATACATGTTTGTTCTTCATTGTTCATGCTAAACAAATCACTGTGACATTTGCTTCCAGGTCCCAATTCATATTTTACAGCACTGAGGCTAACGTCAACCTAAGGAGGAAATAAAGCTTCTCAATACCTACTGTGGAACAACCTAATAATTTCCTGTGTGATCTTGTGAAAATCAAACAAAAAAACTCAAGGAACACTAGGAAACATTTGGAAGCAAGAATACAGAACAAGTGAAGACCAGGTGATGTGAGTCTGAAAAAACACACGTTTGATGTTGTAATGGAACGACACTCATTTAAATGGTTGTTAAATTTCGCTCTACTATGTTTTTATAAGACAGGCATCCTGGACTCTTCTCTGGTCTTTCTGTAGAAAAATTTGCATAAAACATTTGCTTTTTCTACTCATTTGCCTTCATTTAGATTTATCCTTCATGGTTTGCCCTCTAATTCTTTGAAGTTTCATAGAAAATCAGTCAGAAGTATTGGCAAATGGTACTGGATCAAGAACATCCTCCAGGAATGAGGTACATCTGTGAAAGCCAAGAATCAAGAGAATCTTTCCTGGAATAAATTGCGATAGAAAAACTTTCTACAGGCAGAAAGACACATCGTACCAGAACAACATGATGAGAAGAATATTCACAGGGGAAGGAACTGTTCATCAGCTAATGCAACTGCACCGTATATGTTTGGCTGCTGATAAAGCTGGTTTACTTGTACTTTTTTCACGTCAGTGCTGACAAAAGAAGGGAGAACATTCTAAACTGTGGAGGACTACATCTGCTCAAATTCAGCCACATTCTTCAAACCTCACTGGATGTGTTTCACAGTGAATGACTCGACACTTCAAGAGCACCCAGAAGTGGACAGAAACAAATTAAAAGAAAGTTGTTACTGTACTCAAGTAGCTTTTTCACATATTTTGTACTTTATTTAAGTATTTCCATTTGGGGAGACTTTAACTTCACTGCATTTCAAAGTCAAATATCTTCAATCGGCAAAATCGGTCGTTCGTTTTTGATCAATGACAATAAAAACGTAACTGTTCAAGCGCACCAGCAAACCACCAATCAGGGTAGAGCGTGCACTCTATTTTCAACTTGTATTGATTGTTATGGCTCGGGCGTTTACGCAAAAAACAACAAATAATCGTTATTTTTTTATTTGTATCTTTTTTAACGCTCATTTTCATGGTCAATTATCATATCATGTAAGGTGAATGAAGCTGGTCGGGACTCGGAGTCTGCACCCACCGCCCGGAGAAGTTCCCTCACTTGTACACTCAAAAAGGGGTTGGGTGACGTCACGTCATAAGGAGAACTGGATCCAAATTAAAATGATGTATGATAAAAAAAGGTTCTAAACCCTCAGTAGCCCAATTTATTAAAAAGAGGAAAGAAGTAGGGGGAAAACATGCAGAGGATAAAGGTGCAGCTTAATCGCTGATCTTGTTATGAGGATTGTAAAGGATAATGCATTTAATGAAAAAGGCTAAAAACAAATGCAAATTACTTGCCTGAAAATCAGTCTAAAGGCATGTGATAGATGTGCTGAAAACAAGTCAGAAACATCAGAATCACTTTTTTTCGCTGTAGGAAAAAGATCTCAGTTTAGGACAGTAAATTCCCAATCCAGATAAGAGACAACATTTCACTAGCTTCACCCTCAGGTCAGATCCGGAGCTAGCTCAGTGCTATGCAAAGCAAGCGTCGTAAACATTTCCATCGCAAAAATACTTTTTTTTTTATCTTAACCTTGTTAACATGTGAGTTCCAGTAGACCCAAAGGAAATCCAAAAAGGTGTTCATTCAAATCTAAGAAGGTGAAAAAAATATATATAATCTGAAATACAGATCGTACATCTTACATTATTACATAAAAAAACTAAATAACTTTATTTAAATATTTAACACCTCAAAAATCAAAGTTCAACATAGAAAATACTTTCACACTGCACTAGATTTTACTAACAAATTATCCTGTGAATTAATCTCCTAAAATAGGCAAAGCTTTCACATTCACCTTGAATCGCCGTGGGTTGAAGATTATTCAAATTCTAGATCATACAAACCCAATTGACAATACACAAGTTACACAAACATTAAAATTCAAATGTTGCCCAAAAGTCTTGTGTTGCATATTTGTTGTATTTGTTCAAAAATTTATTGAAACTACATAAAATGCACAAAAAAAAACAAATGTATTATATAATACGATGGCAAGCATTTTACAATACTGCAAGACAGCGTGTTCAAAATTAGGATTCCCACTAGGGGGCGCCACAGCGGATCAGCTCTCTCCATACCCCCCTGTCCTCTACATCTGCCTCTTTCACACCAACTACCTGCATGTCTTCCCTCACCACATCCATAAACCTCTTCCTTGGCCTTCTTCATTTCCTCCTTCCTGGTGTCTTCATCCTCAGCATTCTCCTACTGATATACCCCATGTTCCTCCTCTGCACATGTCCAAACCATCTCAATCTCGCCTCCCTCACCTTGTCTCCAAAACGTCCTACATGCACTGTCCCTCTAATAAACTCATTTCTAATCCTGTCCATCGTCGTCACTCCCAACGAACATCTCAACATCTTCAGCTCTGCTACCTCCAGCTCCACCTCCTGTCTTTTACTCAACACCACTGTCTCTAATCCATACAACATCTCAGGTCTCACCACAGTCCTATAAACTTTCCCTTTCACTCTCACAGATACTTTTCTATCACAAATCACTCCTGCTATCACTCTTCTCCACCCACTCCACCCTGCCTGCACTCTTTTCTTCACTTCTCTAACACACTCTCCATTACTCTGCACTGTTGACCCCAGGTACCTGAACTCCTCCACCTTCTCCACCTCTTCTCCCTGCAACTGCACCCCTTCAATTTACCTTTAATTATATATGTAATTATTAATAATTAATTTTATTTATTTATATCAAACTCAACTGCACAGGGGCCAAAACTCAAAGCACACTTTAGGGCACGGGCCGAACAGGATAAATATTTATTGAACACCCTAAAACAATGTTTTTTGAACATAAATATAAATAAATACAAACAGGATAAATAACCTTAAACTTTAAATAAATAACTCTCCATAAAAATATCTCTTGTCAAAATTATACAAGTTAGAAATATGAACATGCTGGAAAAAAACCCTGAACAAATCAATTAAATTGTGCTTTTAAGTAAACTTTAAAATAACAACAAATCAAACATCAGATTTCTTTGCTTATACTATTTTATAAAAAATTATCTTAAACTTTAAATAACTTAAAATATTTTGCTCTTCATAAAAATATCTCCAGTTAAACACCAGACGTCTCACAGCTTCATCATGCAGCTCTTCAGAACCTCTCCCTCAGTAAATAAGCTGCTGATGAGACTCTGATTTCTCCTCTGTTTTCACACCAGCTTTACTTTGTGATTTTGGTGAAAAACATCTTGTGAAATTTCAGATTCTTCTTTAACTCTTCTACTTTCTGTATCTTCTGCTCTGCATTCAGGTTCTTCTCCTGATGTTTTGTCTCGTAGTTCCATTTCAGATTTAATTCCTCAATTACAGTCACATTCACTCCACTAATAACACACACGTGTTTACCAGCAGTGTCAGTAAAGATCTACTCAGGGTCAACTTTTCTCTTCACCACTGTGAGGCGCTGCTTCACAATAACTGTACAATAGAGTTAAATACAACAGAAGCTCCACTTGATTGACGCTGGAATTGTTCTCAGGAAGTCTACTGTGTTCGGCAAGGCAGCTGAAGCGCTGCATTATGGGATCTGTAGTTTGTGTTATCATCGCTTCATATCGCCGGGACATTAAAAACAATAATAAGAGATCTTCATACAATCATCTCGTGGGCTGCATATAATTGAACGTCAGGCGGAATTTGACACTGAGTTTGACACCCCTGATCTATGTGAAGACACTGATCATATTAATGATTTCTCACAATAATTGTTGACCCCCGGACTAGAGAGAACAAAAAAATGGAAACCAACTCAAAAATATATTAGAAAATGCTGTAAAGATAAAAATTTGAAATTGCATAATAGAGGAAAGTATATAATATTTGAAATGTTCAAATACACACAGGTTGTTAAGTTGCATCATTGTACATGTTCAACATTTAGGCATTACAGGCCATGCTTTTTTTTCTTATAGAAGATATTCCCATCTGGTTGCAGCTTCCAGGACAGTGTGATGTTCTTGAACATGACATGTTTCTCCAGTTTATTTTTCATCTGAAGATCAGATTCAGGATTTAATCATTAAAACATACAAGAAAAATGATATTAGAGCAGCATTCTTGAGAATAACTAAAATGTGTGCAGGTGATCAGTAAGAAAGTGGAAAGTCACCAAATTACAGGGACTCACCTGCTCTAAAATGGACGACTGTACAGCAGAATCAAACACACTTCCATCAGACTTCACCTGCAGCCTCATCACCTGTTTTCTCACGGGGGAATCTATAGATTAAACACATACATTGTTCTTTTCCGTTTTCTTTTACTTGGACTTTTTCTTATGTGGTTGTTCTGGAATGAAGCCAATAAAATCCAGTCATGTTCATAAAATTTATGCTGCATTGTGGTATTTTGTTTTGTGAACTTTAATCCTTTATATTAGGCATCATTTCAATTATTAATAAGGCTGTTTGTGATTTTAGTTCATTTGAGTAACAGGTATTTACTGTTACTTACTGGTGTAACAGAAGAAATAGTACTGAGAAGTGCATGGGTCATCAATCAGGGAAAAAAGCCCTTTATAGAATGCTCCACAGTTATCTGAGCCATAGTAATTATTGGGTTGTCCATTATACCATGGGAGTTTTGAAGTGTTGGTGTTGTTTAACCACTTCCACGTCTCTCTGTACAGCCCAAACCAGGAATCCCCCTGGATAGTCGTCACCTGTGTTATGAAGTCATTATCTGAGCTGTTAAGAGAGCTGGAGAGGTCTGTGTAACGTGTTCGGCAGTAAGTCTGAGCTTCAGGCCAGTTTAGGAGAGGACTAGCCACACCGATAAACCTGTCAGCACCACTGAGATTATCTGGGAATGAAAAAATTAATAATAATAATAATAATAATAATAATAATAAAAAAAAAAAAAATATATATATATATATATACATACATCCACACACATTCAGTAGATCATCTTTTGCATTTTTTATTAATACTTTTTCATTTTTATTTTAAACTTCAGCAACCGCAAACCTTTTAAGCAGGAGTTAAGACCAGTTTCACCTGACAATTTTTTTCCATGAACCAAGAGAAAATCAGTGTGCACCCTGAACCACACACTGTACACCAACAGGCTTAGATCCTGAGAATCACCTGTTGCAGTGACCCCATAACTTGAACATGAGAGTTTTTTCTATTAAATTGAACTTTCCTTTTTTTTGATGACATTCTTGTAATCTTAGTGCTTGCTTATGGTCTAATGTATTATTTCATAGATTAAAAAAACTACAGCTGAAACAAGTGTGGGAAATTCGCTTGGATGAAAGAGATCAAATTTTATTTACCCTCTGCAAACCACAAACAGTTAATAAAATGGAAATTAAAATAAAAATGTAATTTTTAAACCTGGCAACCCGGTACCAAATGAACTACATTCCAGTACTGGTCTGCAAACTGGTGCTTGGGGACCCCTGAGTTACAGTACAATTTTATTGTTGTATGAAGAAAGGTTGAGGGAATGATTAAGGCCTCCAAAACTAATCACATCACAATCTCTATAAGGAGAAAGACTCACCGTCGTAGCATATGAAAGGCTTTAGATCTGCACATGGTTTATCAGCCCAGTATCCAGTTGTATTCATTATTACACAACACGATTCTTCCCCATAGTTATTATCCGGCTCTCCAGGCATCCAATTAGTAAAAATGCAGTTCTTCAGCAGGACCTCATTTAAGGACCAGCGCCAACTATTGACATCATTGTACAATCCAATCCAGGCAGATGTGGCCAGTTTTTGTCTTACTGCTTCTTTCTTAATTTGTAATAAATCGACATCAGTGATGATGATTGCCAGGTCAGTGTACATCATCCTGCAGTAATTCTGTGCATCAGACCACGACTTCTTCATCAGGATCAGGTAATAATTGCGTGAAATCTCTTGCGGGACGGATACGTCCAATAGTATAAGACCTGTTGGCGATAATCTGTTATAGATTATTCCAAACATTTTTGATATCATACAGCATGCACTGGAAGAACTTTACAGATGAAGTTCACCACAAATGAAGAATCAATTCTACAACCCAAATTCAGAAAAAGGTTAAAGGAGAATACGGAAGGGTGTCAAATTAGCAGCAAGTTTAAGAGAAAACACACACACACATAAAAGCGAGCTTTTTGAATGTATCAGTAATAATGTTTTTAACTATAAGACTGGAAGATTGTGCTAATAAATAAAATCATGTAGAAGTAAAACACATGAAAAAATATATATTTTTAAATACTTCAACAATTATGAGAGTTAGATATGAATGATAATGTGGTGTGCATGACAACTCTGAATATGGGCCCTGTGTGTGTGTGTGTGTGTGTGTGTGTGTGTGTGTGTGTGTGTGTGTGTGTGTGTGTGTGCTTATAAATATACTTACAATTGAGATAAAGGATGAGAAAAAGTCTCTTCATCATGAATAAACACATGGTCACTGTGGGGTTAAAATAATCTATCACATTGTAGCACATGTCGACTTTCAAACCAATAGCTTGCAGCCATGGAATTTAAATATATTTTAAAATTATAAAATAAATGCCACCCAACAACAAAACATACCTTAGATCTGAAATTTGCTTCTGTTTCTATGAAGTTTTAGTTTTCACTGCCTAAATACTTCAACTATACACCTCGTCATTTCTTTACACAAATCACTTGTGTTCTAAATATGCAAGTAAAACAAATTTGGAGTATTTACATCAGGCAGAGACTCATTTCCATTCTGAATGTGGCAGGGTTGAATGCCCCTGCGTGTTGCTGCTGTAATGCACAACTGGTAGTTAATTAGATGTTTAATTGGTGGTAGTATTTAAATTATTATAAAGGAAGCGCAGAAAGGTCCGTTAATAGCTGCCCTTTCCTGTTGTCGAGCTCGTTCCTGGTGCCGCGGAGTCCTTTCGCTTTTACAGTTTTTCTCTGTTTTTGGAGCGTTTTTCAGGTCACAAAATAAATTCTCAAAACTTTTCAAAACTACATGTTCAACCTCCACATCATTTAGTCATTTGTGCTTATCATTAAAACATTTTCTTGTTGATTTGATAAAATTGCGAATGCTTTGGTAGATTCATTTATTCGATTGTGTACAAGTGTCTGCTGTTTCCTTCATTATTTATTGTTTATGTTCATGTTGATCAAAATCTGAATCGAAATGGTTTCATCTGAATATTTCTGACCCGCAAAACATCTCAGCTTCAGTTTATTACGATTCATTGAATACTAAATGATTAAATCAGTTGTCAGAATTTGTCATTTAAAATTTATTTTTAAACTTTTGTTTTGTAAACGTGTTGAATTGATGTATTGTGTCACTAATGAAGGTGAGCGAATGGCATCAAATCAACCAATAGTCAATTAGTTCTCTAAAACAGGTCAAGAGTGAATCTTGTGAACCGTCAATTGGAGAGTGAATACAGACAGAGCAAAACAAGGAAGTATAAACCAATGGCCTTGTTTTCTGCGTAACTGCTGTGCTACAAACTTTTCTAGAATCCTGGAGATAAAGGGCATGTTTGGTATTGGCCTATAGTTAGATAGCTGACAGGGGTCAAGGTCATTGTCGTGGCATCATCGGCGGGCGAAGTTGCGTAAATCTGGAACCTACAAAATGGCTGAGTAATGGTAGCGCTAATACCCATGAGGAATGCGCCTGTCATTAGCGTCACTTGACAACAAGGCACTCCCAGGACAGGGCCTTGAGACAGGAACGTGCTTTTCCTCCATACATCCAAAGAGCATGCCTTGATACCCTGATAGTACAGAGTGGGCTGCCACCTCGGGAGAACCCTCTGTCTCTAAACCACCACTGGAGGGGCCTCATATGGAGAAAACCAAGCGAAATCACGTTGGAAGGTGGTTCTCTGCAACGGAGACATCTCGTTGCCGGACCACCTGAAGATCTGACCGAGCTAATGCCAACCAGTCATCAATAAATTTCAGAATGCGGATGCCCTGAAGCCGTATCGGGGCTAGAGACGCATCCATGCACTTTGTAAAGGTGCGGGCGAGAGTGCCAGGCCAAAGGAAATTACCTGATTTGGTAAGCTTTTTTACCCCAAAAGCAAACCTTCAGGAACCTCCTGTGAGCAGGAAGGATGGCTATGTAGAAATTGACATTCCTTAGATCTATTGTGACAAACCAGTCTTCGGACTTGATCTGTGACACGCCCTACTGAGAGTAGGCATCCTAAGCCAGAGCTTTGTTAGTGAGCAGTTCAAGGAGAGTAGATCTAGGATCGGCCTCAATCCACCGTGTCCTTCTTTTGAAACAATGAAGCACTTGCCATATGAGCCCGACCAAATCGATAGCCCCTTGCCTCAGGAGGGTGCATACTTCTTGCTCCAGGACTCGTTGAACCGGATATAAACGGGACGCAGGACGCAGGACGCAGGAAAAGCTCATTCAACTCGGTGGGAACGCTTTGCTTCTGCTACTCATTGAGCCAAGCTATCACTAGCTTAGTGACGGCCCATGTCTGTACCTCCAGGAGCATTTTGAACAACACAGGCTGTGGGGAGTCCATGGGTTTGCTAGCATCCGAAAAATTTGCCTGCATGGAAAAAGAAATCCGGAGCACCTCGTTACATGCACTGGAAGAAGGAACCGCCAAAGCGGTGCGTTTCCCCTGGGAGCATGGACAACGCAGGGCGTTTTCCAAATCGTTTTGACGCAGCTCGAGCTCCTGAAAGGGAACAGTATTTTCAACAAACTTAAACAAAATGAACCCCCCCATCTTATTAAATTGTACATGTCTTCAAAGATATAAAAGGCCGATTAAACCTTCCTTTTATCTTCTTTTCTCTCCTTTTATCCTGGAAAACCTTGTAACACAGCAGTTCTGCTCATATCTGTTTTACAGCATGCATATTAGTGTATGCACACAATTTCCTCCGGTTCTTTATCTTTAGTATGGGCCAGGACATTCAGTATATGCTTGCTGAGAATCGTCTCATATCCCAAATATAAGAAATATGATGTCTTTTTACAATGCAGAAAAAAAAAAGTTTGTGGTTTTGTTAAATTAAGGTTTTGCAGTGCATTACTTTCCTGATGTTAAAAATTCTTACTACAACCAGAAGATTTCACCACATCACCCCTATCTCATCCACTTTACATTAGCTTTGAATCATAGATTAAATTTGGTTACAATAATTTGTTTAGTCACACCTTTGTGTGAATAGTTTTGCTTAATGTCTGGAGAGGTCAAGGAGATCACTCACAACTTTAATGTTTAATTCATGCTAAAATTGTGGATAAGAGTCTCTTAAAGATGTGGTGTTTGTGTAAATGAGCACAGGTAAAATCACATGGTTACTGAAAGCATTGATTATGTAAGTGCTCTGGCAAACAGACTGTGGCAGCCATATTTGGAGGCAGAGGTGGTTGCTAGTATTTGGAGTCTCTCAGGGGCAAAGATCTTTTCCTCGATACAATCTCCTCCTGAGGAAAGGATACACTATCTTACATAATTGAGTACATTTCAGCAACCTTTATAGTATCTTCTCAAGGAACAATACTACAGAAATGAAATTGGATATATTTTAGAGGAGTCAACGTGCAGCTTGTTTAGCAGTACAGATTTACTGTCCTTTTAAAATAACTCAACATACAGCCATTATTGTGTAAATAGCTGCCAACACAATTGAGTACACCCTAAATAATAACTTCTCTAGGTTACATATGTAACTGCAGGTATGCCAGCAGTGTGACAAGGGGACGCAGCATCTCGTTCTCTCAGTTACCCTTTAAACGGCGCCAACCGTTTTGCGAACTGTTCCATGCAGTGAACAGATGCCATATTGCACATACAACCTCCTCGTGGATGGAGCTCTGAAATGGACCTGACCTCCACAACCTCCAGAGCTCTGATTTGGCACGTTTTACACTGAATGTCCTTTATAACACAACCAGGCTTGGGACCAGCACTAAGAGTGCAATGGCTTGTGCAACACTACAAACCCACTTCAAAACTTGCAAAAATGTCACCTAAAATTGTTGAGATTCCTTCAATTAAAAAACTACTAGTTTGTTATTTATATCCTTTGTCCTTTATGAACTACATTACAATCCCCCACCGACTCCCCGCTGTAAACAAATAACTCAGTAAAATTTTATGGAAACTCTGGAAAAGATAACAAATTATTTGCCCATATTAAAGCGTATCCTGTAATTAGCATCACAGGTGTCTTCAACCTTGTAATTAGTCAGTCCGCCTATTTAAAGGGTAAAACCTTTTCATTGATAAGCTGGTCAAAGGTAAAGGCTATATGACCATCTCCAATCAGCTTGATGTTGATTCTGAAGGTCCATGGGACTGTAGACAAACCTCCCTGGAAAAATTGGTGACATATTGAAGAGACGTACAATACGAATGGTAACCAAACTGTCCAAAACAACTTCCAAAAAGATTAGAGGTGAATTTCAACGTCAAGGTATATCAGTGTCAAATCGCACCATCCGTCGATGTTTGAGCCAAAGTGGATTTAATGGAAGACAACGGAGGACGACGCCAATGTTGAAAGCAAATCATAAAAAAGTAAGACTGAGATTTGTGATTTGTGAATCATGTGATTAAAATTGAGTTGCTACACAGAAACTGTACACTTACTTGATTTAAATGATTATAAAGTACAATGTTTATAACAGACGAAAACTAAATGAACCCCACATCATATAAAAGTGTACACATGTCTTAAAAGATATAAAAGGCGCACAGACTCTTACAGAGCACATAACTGGACATCAGGAAATTTACACAGCACTCCATCACAGAACTGGATCATACGATTGGTATTTGCTTTGTAGATCACAAGTACCCAGTACACCGAGCGGGTTTGTGCTTGCGAAAATCGTTTCATATCGCAAATATAAAAAATTTGCAATGCAATGAAAAACTAAACTCGTTCATGGTTTTGTTAACTTTAGGTTTTGCAGTGTCTTACTTTCCTGATGTTAAGTGTCCTTACTACAACCAGAAGATTTCACCACATCACCCCGATCACATGTTTGAAAACATTTGTTTAGTCACACCTTTGTGTGAACAGTTTTGCTTAATGTAAAGGTCTGGAGAGGTCAAGGAGATCACTCACTCTCTCAATGTTTAATTCATGCTCAAATTGTGGATAAGAGTCTCTCACCGATTTAGTGTGTGTGTAAATGAGCACAGGTGAACTTAATCACATGGTTACTGAAAGTAGTGATTATGTAAATGCTCTCAGTGATCTCAGACTGTGGCAGCCATATTTGGAGGCAGAGGTGGCTGCTAGGATTTGGAGTCTCTCAGGGGCAGATATCTGATGGTTTTCCTTCATTACAATCTCGTCCTGAGGAAAGGATACACTATCTCACAAAAGTGAGTACATTTTAGCAACTATTATAGTATCTTCTCACGGGACAAAACTATAGAAATTCAGAACTTATTTATAATTATAAAGAGATTCCTTCAATTAAAAACAACTAGTTTGAGATTTATATCCCTTGTCCTTTTTGAAATACACTACAATCCCTTACCCGACTGTTGCTCTTAAAAAATAACTTAGTAAATTATACATGAGCTACTTTTTACTTTTAAATGAGTAGATTTTTAGACCGGTAACTTTACTTGTCCTTATGTAAAATCTTATATTTAAGTAACTTATATTTTAAAAATACCTGCTGTACTCACTGTACACATACGAAAGTGTGGCCACTTTGAACTCCACCACCATCATCAAGTTTGCTGACGACACTGTTGTGGTGGGCCTGATCTCCAACACAGATGGGATGGCCTACCTACAGGGGGTTAACAAGAAGGAACAACCGTCTCCTGAATGTCAGCAAGACTAAGGAGTTAATAGTGGACTTCAGCATGAAGCAGGAGCAATCATACCAACCGCTGAACATCAACGGGACCCCACTGGAGAGAGTGGACAGTTTCCAGTACCTAGGTGTTCACGTCACACAGGGCCTGTCTTGGTCCTGTCACACCAACACTGTACATCTGTAGCATCTCAGACATTTAAGGGACTTTAAACTTCAATCTCAGGTGATAAAGATTTTCTCCACCTGCACCATTGAGAGCGTTCTGATGGGTAGCATCACTTCCTGGTTCGGAAACAGCACCATGCAGGACAGACGAGCCCTCCAGAGGGTGGTGCATTCAGCTGAACGTTCTGAGTTTAAACCAGGAAACACCCAGGATCTAAAAACTGGTCCACTCTCTCCATCATCACACTTCTTTTCTTTACATATTTTTCTACTAAATTTTTTTATACTTTTTTTAAACCCAAGACCCTAGTTCCAGGGCTTGAAAAATGCCATGACTGCATTAGAACCACAAGCTGAAGGATCTGGAGCACTTACATTTCCAGCTCTTACCGTTCATGGTAAATGGTGCACATTAGAATGTTGACCTGCCCCGACTTGTCCTGTCTTTGTTGGAACCACCCCTAACGGATTAGGAGGGTTCAGGGAGGGAGACCTTACCAGGGTTACCAACTCAACATTGGACATATCTATAAATGCCAGGGGATCATCAGCAAGCACCATCCCCAATGGATCTGGCCTTGCAATGCTCCCCCCATGAGCTAATGGTGGAACCTCAGAAACCACATATGCCAGGTCCCCATCTAATTTTATCTCGGGCTCCAAAGGCACTGGTGATTCATCTAGACCCTCAGAGAGGTCATCTGCTACCACCTCCCCTTGGGCTCGAGGTTTCAATGCAGACCGATGAACGTGCCAAACTCGACTCAGGTCACCTACCAGAGCTACTGTATACATGGAACCACCAGACAGAGGAGCTTTAACCACCTGATATACAGTGGAGCTCCATAGACCATGTATCTTATGTCGACCCTGGACCCCATAATTTTTCAGATAAACCAACTGGCCTATCCGCAACGGCAGCTCTTTTACTCGTTGATCATGTCCTGCTTTACGCCGGCTTGCCGCAGCCTGCAGCCGCTCTCGGGCACCATCAACCACCACCTGCAGCTGTGCCTGAAGCTATCCACTTGTGGACCCGACCTGCTACAGTCTCTCGTACCTGACCAAGCAGGAAATCTGTAGGCAACCTTGGCTCTTGCCCAAACATTAAAAAGGAAGGCAACTTACCAGTAGCTTGGTGAGGAGTGGTGTTGTAACAAAACCCCACCTGGGCTAGGCAAGATGCCCAATCTCTCTTCCGATCGGTGGGCAAGGTTCGCAACAAATTGTTCAAGGTCCAATTGAACCGCTCACACTAGCCGTTGCCGGCCGGATGGTATGGAGTGCTGCGTGACCTTCACACCTCATACAGGCTGCACAACTGTTGAATCAGGCTGGACTCAAAATTGCGGCCCTGGTCAGAATGAATCCGACCAGGAACCCCAAATTTAAAAAAACACTTCTCTACCAAGACACCGCTCGCACTTCTGCACCCACTGAGCCACATTTGCGCACATACCTGGCCAGTAGCAGCGTTGCCGTACCAGGTCCAAGGTCTGCTCAACACCTTCGTGTCCATGCTGCTGATGTGAAGAAGTTAACACCTCTGGCTGTAAAGAAACTGGCACGACAACCTGAAGCACTGTTATCCCTCCATCAGGCCGGAAAGCCCTACTATATAATAGGCCCTCTTGCTCTACTAACCGGTCCCATTGCCGGAGAAGTGTAATCACTGGCTTAGCAAGATTTTGTCGCTCCTGCGGGCCTGGCCGCTGCCCTTGCCGCCAAAAGCTCAAGGCTTCCCCTACCACTGGGTCTACCTGCTGTAAAATGCTAATTTTAGGTGCCGAGCGACTGGGCCAAGCCTGCATCGCATGCAAAGTAGTAACCTCTGCTTGTCCTACGATCACTGCTCGCAGCAAAAGCTCAGGCACCACAGCGCCTAACTGCCCACTACCATCGGCCTCCAATTGCACAGTAGTTAATCGTGACAGCGCATCGGTATTTTGATTGGTTCTGCCCGCCCGGTCCTGAATCATGCCATGGCCCACTTAAGGGCCAAGAATTCAAGCCTAATCGAACTATACGTGGCCGTATTCCATTCTGCAGGCCGAAGACTGCGGCTAGCGTATGCAACGGGTCTAACCTTGCCTTCAACTTCCTGCGACAACACAGCTCCGAGCCCTGCATAACTGGCATCAACCTCCAATATAAAAGGCAGCGTAAAGTCTGCATACGCCAACACTGGTGCAGTAGTAAGCTTTCATTTCAAAGATTGAAATGAGTACTCACTTTGTGGAGAACACACCGCTGCCAACAAAACGCCTATAGTAACTGGCAAACCCCAGGAAAGTCCGCAGCTCGGCCACTGTCACAGGACAAGGCCACTGAGCCATTGCCTTAACCTTACCCGGGTCTGTTGCTACTCCCGAGGCAGAGATTACATGCCCCAAATATGTAACCTTTTCCTGAAAGAATGCGCATTTTTCCAGTTTTACTTTGAGGCCTTCAGCGACTTAGCACCATCTGTGACTTTAGGCGACTCAGCACCATCCTTAACCGCTCTAAATGCTGATGCACTGACAAAGAAAACACAATAATGTCATCCAAGTACAACAAAACAGACTGATGCCGCTGGTCACCAAAAAGCCGCTCCATCAGGCGCTGGAACGTACTTGGCGCATTGCACTAAACAAACGGCATCCAATTCCATTCGAATAACCCAAAAGAAACGGTCGGATTCAGAGACGGGAACTTGGTTATACCTGCTGGCCAGATCTAAAGTGGAAAACCAGTGGGCACCAGTCAATGAATCCAACGTCTCCTCAATCCGAGGTAACGGAAACGCATCCTTACGCGTTTTGGAATTAAGCTGACGGTAGTCAACGTACATGCATAAGCTACCGTCCTTCTTCTTAACTAACACGATGGGGTAGGCATATAGGCTGCAACTCTCCCGGATGATTTGTGAGTCTAACAACTAACTGATGTGGGTCTTAACCACTTCATACTAGGATGGTGGAATACGTCGGTACTGCTGCCAGACTGGAATGTTGTCGGTTAGGGGAATCTCGTGGGAGAGTAAGTTGGTACAACCCAGGTCTCATTCGTGTACCGAGAACACATTTTGATACTCACGAAGGGGAGCCCTAACCTGCTTCTGTTCCTCGACTGACAGTCCTCCTAAATCAACCGACTCTATCTGCTCCAACATATCCGATGTATCACAAGAGGCCACCTGCGTGATCACGGTTGAGACCTCGGTCAATCCATTTGGTAGCCCCACTAAATATACCTCCCTTAGCATTCCAATAACCGTAGTGGGATACAATACTACGTCGACGGTACCGACATTTATGACAGGGACCGAGACAGTCCCCCCTCTCACCTGTATTAAAGAGGGTGAAGCCAATAGTCCTGCATGCAAACCGGTCTCGGTGGGCTCAAACAACATGGCCTTACCAGCGAGCAAGGAGTAACAGGTGGCCGTGACGAACGTCAAAGTGCCGCCAAAAATGCGGCATACCCTATGCCCACTTACCTTTACGTTATTCCCATGGTCAGCAGCACAAACAACTTGTTGCCAATTTTGAAATACTTGGGTCATATTTTCATCCTCGACCACACTTAAAAACTCGAACAAATTGGATCCGTGTCGACCGAACAGCTCCCGATAATATGCCCAAAATACCAGGCATGTCTGTGCCACTGCCGAGAGGATCACAGACCACCAACACTCCACAATTAGGGATTTTACTACCACACAGTTCAATATAACCAGTATCAACCAGAGAGGGCACTGAGACCCTTAAATCTCTTAAATAGGGAAAACACACTTTAATCAGCCGATTGTTAAAGCCCATATCGTTAATAATGCCGTCAGCATCAACACATACCTGTACGGCGACCCACGAGGCAAGGATGCAGACTTTTAATAAGTAGGTCTTCCAAAAACACTTAGCGGCTTCCCCACAAAGCTCCTCAGTCCACCATTAAGGACTGTTCGAGCAGTAATAGCAGTCATAAGCTATTTTTGGGAAAAGGAATATTGATCAGCCATCAAATTAAATCCAGTTACTTATTTTGACTGGGTCCTTCTTGTCACTAAAACTGCTTTGACCCATCAAAGCCTGAACACCACAAAAATTCAGAAATATTAGAAGATGACATATGTTCTATAAATTGTGAGTTCGGGAATCAATAGATCAGACATGCTTGGCAAGCATATACCACATACACTCGATCGGACCAAGAACAGGGGACTTTGGAGGCAGAGTCAACTCTATCAAAATTACCCTGGTCCTTAGATTGTTTTATTTAGTTATAAAATTCTCCTGTATTAATATATTACTTTTTTAGGTGAAGCAGAAACTGGCACAACATGGTATGTTGGGGATCTCGACAGTGACCTGAAGGTTGCAGCCAGATGGAACCATTTTCTCCAGGAAAAAAAATGTGAATGTGCAAGACTTTGATTGATCTGTGCAATAAAAATATAACAATTATATAAGGTATATTGATAAAACTTCATTTTTTTAGTAGTTTTTCTGCCTGTTAAAGAAAAAAACATTTGTCGCTATAAGGCAGTTAATAATCTTGCTAATGTATTTATATTGAGATTGTATGACACTTTAATGGATCACAGGGCAACTCCATGTA
The DNA here is from genome assembly GCA_024362625.1 of Silurus asotus. Lineage (NCBI taxonomy): Eukaryota > Metazoa > Chordata > Actinopteri > Siluriformes > Siluridae > Silurus > Silurus asotus. The sequence goes on from MU551651.1 coordinate 190,553, forward strand.
ACTATGTGAGCTACAGTGAGCTTTATGAATCAGGGGCTAGCTGTGGGAAGGAAAACAAATCCTATACAATATATATATAAATATTACACACTCACCGGCCACCGGCCACCGGCTACTAGTGCCGGGTTGGACCCCCTTTTGCCTTCAGAACTACTTTAATCCTTCTTGGCATAAATTCAACAAATGCTGCATTTCAACACTAATTTTCAGCTGCACAACATGGCTCGAAGCCAAACATCTGACTGACAGAACCCCCAGAAAAGCTAAGTGGGTTTTTTTTTTTTTTTTTTTTTTTTTTTTCTTTAACTAATATATAACCTGTTCCTAGTACATATTGACATAAAAAAAAAGTGTTTTCCTGAAAATCAGAACACTATGTTTGCTAGCTGTTTATTTTATGACTAGCAGTAGAGTACAGATCCACACACATACCAAAACACACTGGATATTCAGAACAGGATCAGTAGAAATCAGAGTTAAATCAGTGCTTTATCAGTGCTTCTGAAACAGTGTATTATTAAACGTCAAGAGCAGACTGTTCACCTGCTGCATATGTTGCTTCTGTCTTGGTAACTGTTGTCTAATGGTAGTGTTCCCTTCCAGTAGCTCCTTGCTCATCCACACTACAACACTCTGTTCAGGAACGAGTGGAGAACCTGACTCAAAAACTCCGGGTGTTGACCATCAAACTGCCCAGATCTCAGATAAAAAAAAAAAAAGGCTTTATGAGTACCTCCTAATATCAGATCGCTTCCCCTTGTGTGCTGAACTTTAAAAGTACCTCCTAATATCATATAGCTCCCCCTTGTGTGCTTTCAAGGCCAAATTCATTATGTTATTTTCATTATTTTAGTTTTGTTTTAAAAGATAAAACTGCCAGGAGCACCGTCACTAAGTGTGGGTGTTGGTGATACAGTGGTAAAACTCCTGCCTCTGGGCTCAGAGGTTGCTGGTTTGATTTTAGCTAACTCTGCTTTTTTTGACTTGCAGCTTGCAAAAAAATCAAGTTTTTAAGATGAGCAGCTTGTAAGAGTTCCTGTGGCTCTTACGGCTGAGCGCGGACGCTAATTCAAACCCTGGTAGAGACTCTAAGGGATAAGCATGTAAGCTTCCAGGAACATTGGCAGAATTGTAAAGAAAGTTTGGATGTTATGATGACCAGGTTGTAACATCTTTATATTGCAAAACTAAGCTATCTTAGCTCCATAAACTATCAAGCTCCATAAGCCTCTAGTACTCCTGCTCTGGACCTGGTGGGGGTGGAGGGAAGCAGTGCAGATATACCCCCACATTTTGGTAATGCTCTCCAGCCTTTTTTTTTACCCTCAATTAAGCATCCAGCCACTTTTAGCTTGCAAGCTGTCTTTACACATATCCACCCACTGTTTCCGGAAAATTTCACACTCCTGCGCTGGGGTCCGTGCCAGGGTTTAAACCAGCAACCTCTTGCAAAAGAGGCAAAGTTAATCCAGCTGAGCCACAGGAGTTCATGTAAGCATCTTGTTTTTTTTTTCCAAGATCTTGTAACCCAGATCTAAAACAAGGATGCAAGTTAAATGAAAAATAATGAACTAAAAGGATGAGTTAAATTCCAACCTGAAACATCTTGCTCGAGAGGAAAAGCTCATCCACACGAGTCATAGGACCTTTTACCAACATTTTTTAAATGTTTTTTAACCCAGATCTTATGTTAACTGGATGTCAAAATAAACATTAAAACATGGCAGCAGAAGCTGGACTCAAACCAGCAAACTCTGAAGCTTAAGGTAAGGATTTTACCACTGAACCACCAAGACCCACATACAACAACACTGCCCCTGGCACTTTTATCTTAGAAAATTACATCCCAAAACGTAATAAATAAATGAGCCAGAACGTTAAAAGTACCTCCTAATATCACACTTGTGTGCTATCAAGGCCATGATTTTACACAAACTCTAAAGGAGTGCTGTGGTATCTGGCACCAAGACTTAAGCAGCAGAGCCTTTAAGTCTTTTGGGTGTGAGGTGAAACCTATTTACCAGACACTTGATTGGACTGAGATCTGTGCAGTTTGAAAGTCAACACCCTGAGTTTTTGAGTAAGGTTCTCCTGAACAGAGTGTTGAAGTGTGGATGTGCATGAAGCTACTGGTAGAGGACACTGCCATTAGAGAACAGTTATCATACAATAGTCAGGTTGAGACTCAAACCCACAACCTTCCAGCCAGAAGTCCAACATCTTAACCATTGAGCCACTAAGTACCCCTGTAATAACCCTTTAGGATTTAGATATTGATCCTGAGCTCACTAGCAGAAGAGCCCCTGTAGCACCAACTGCTGAAGAAGTTCATGCTGGTTCTACACACCCTGAGTTTTTGAGTCATGTTTCTACAGCCATTCTTGAACAGAGTTTTGGAGTGTGGATGTTCAGGGAGCTGCTAGAAGAGAACACTGCCATCAGAAAGCAGTTACCATGAAGGGAGGAAAAAAACGTCTGCAACTCACCTGCAATTCAGCTTCTTCTTACATATCCATTGACAGTGTTGGTGTTTTGATGTTAATCTTGGTGTCCGTCGTGGCACCTGTGAGAGGGTCTGATTCATTACGCAGCAAGTGAGCAGTCTTTTCTACAGTAAATAAGGCAAAGTTAGAGAGGAAAAAGATTATATATCATTCAATAACACACATGGCATCAAAACCATTGCGTGGCCTCTCTAAAGAAAAGCTAGAGATACTTCACTGCTCTTGGTCTATGCACAGTTTTTAACGGCATGTTTGACAGAAGCCCTTATTCAGAGCAACTGACAATCACACCATTTACACACCTACAGGTTTGAGAGTCAATCTCACAACCTTCCAGCCAGAAGTCCCAAACATTAACCATTGAGCCACTAAGTACCGCTGTAGAATCTCCTCAGGATTAACAGTTTTGATCCCCTCTAGTTCAAACTGCTGCACAAGTTCCTGCTGGTTCTAAAAAAGAAGTCAGAACACACAGGGCATCACAGTTTGCTCTGTATAAAGCAATTTAGCTGCAAAGCTATATGTTCATGCTGACCATGTACACCACCTAAAGCTCATACAATCAAGAAGAAGAAGAGATGGCTTTAGAATGGACTATGAAGAGAATAACAAAATATTAAAACTAGATTAATCAGGCCAGACCATCTTCTTTTAGTATGGTCTCTCTGGAGCTACACAGCTCCATTGTCATCAAGGTGTAATGATCTGTATGCCAGAAATGTAAAAGGAGCTTCTAATATCACATAGCTCCCCCTTGTGTGCTATCAAGGTAAAATTCATTACACGTTTTATGGGTTTCATTTTAAGAGATAGAACTGCCTGGAGCACTTTCAGTAAGTGTGTGTATTAGTTGAACAGTGGTACAAGCCATGCCTTTTGGGCTCTGTGGTTGCTGGTTTGAGTCCAGCTTACTCTGCCCCTTATTGATGATTATTTTGACTTGCAGGTTGCAAAAGATACATTTTAGAAGATCTTTAACAGAGCCTTCTGGTAGGAGATCCTGTGGCATATATGACTGATCTTTGCCTCTGGTCCTAGAGGTTGCTGGTTTGAACCAAGCAATGCCTCTGGAACCTGTTATACTCATACCCAGGATTTCTTGCCAGGGATTGAACCAGCAACCTCTTGCTCAAGAGACAAAGCTCATCCACATGAGCCATAGGGCCTTGTACTAACAGTGTTTTCTTAAAGGTCTTTTAACCAGATCTTTTGCTAACTGTATGTCAAAACAATTATTAAAACATATCAGCAGGAGCTGGACTCAACCCAGAAAACTTTGAGTCCAGAGATAAGGTTTCTACCACTGAACCACCAACTACCACATGCATTAACACTGTCCCTGGTGTTTTTATCTTATAAAATGACATGCCAAAATAAATAGAAATAAAATAATTAAAATCTGCTAGAATTTTAAAAAGCATCTCCTAATATCACATAGCTTCCCCTTGTGTGCCTTGACCTTCTCATACACCCTTTTTACAGTATGTTTGGCAGAGACCCTTATTTAGAGCGACAGACAATCACACTATTTACACACTGCCTGACATGAGACTCAAACTCATGACCTTCTGTTCAGAAGACCAACAGCTTATACACTGAGCTGAGTTTCCTTGTCACCATTAGTCATCTTTATTTAGAAGATCCTTCTGAAGAGAGCATTTGAGTTAGGCAGGACTTGAAGCAGTGCAACTATGAAGTAGAAGAAGGTTCTGTGATTAACAAACCACTGTGTGTTTGCCGCAGTGATGGGAAACTAATCAGTAAATGGGTGCTGTGATGAAGTGGAGCATGAAAAGTGAAAGCTAGCCCATCTTATCTGATCCCACAGAAGAGTCCCTGTAGCACTAACTGGTGAAGAAGTTCATGCATGGAAAGCTTGTAGTGAGTGGTGTTTATAGTACTGATAAGCCTTTAGCTACTCCAGATGAGCTGCCAGCATTTCTTGACAGCTTGCATTTGCTGAATTCTCCGGTTTCTAATTAATCTATGAGGTAGACTCAGAGTCCAATTGTGTAGGATCCATGTGGAGGTTTAATAAATCCAAACAAAAATAATTCACAAGCACAGTACATGAAAAGGCAATTAGCAAGGCAAACTAATCCAATAAACACAACAAGCAGGGTGATCAGTCAGAAACAATAGCAGGGGCAATGCACAATAGATCTAAGAACTGGCTTGGTATGAGCTAGGAGACATGATACTAAGCAACTTTTCTTAGCATGAGCACGAGCTAAAAAGACTAAAAACGAGAAGTGAACTTTGTCTCAAAGGTGTTTAAAACTCGAGTGATGGCTCCCTCTGGTGGAGAAGCTGGGCAACTGTATATGGAATTGTTACAGATTGAGGAAATCTGTGGAGAGCGAGGATTTGCTGCAATCAGATCTACAGCTGTGCTGTGATGGTAATCCATGTCTGCTGGATATCTGGATCAGATCGGGTTCTCTTCATGACTAGTCCTCTTGTATTTGCCTAAAATCTGATTGGATAGAAACTCCAACAAACAGACACTCAAAACTATAAAATGAAGAAAAAGTTTGGGAATAATTGAATACATATTTATGGACAAAAATATATTAAAACTTAAGCCAGTGATTCTAATAATGTTCACATCATCACAATAATAAAAAAATTATAATAAAATCACAAATTTTGAACAGCAAAAGTTCAAACGAAAATAAATCAATTGTGTGGAAGTTATAGTTTGTGGAAATAAATTCATCTTGAGATGAAATTACAATTTGGTGACTTTTTTAGTAATCGAGTAATACATGAATTTCGAAAGTACATAAAAGTGAGCAAAATTATAAAAACTAATCACTAACTAAAAATAAAACAATAAAAACATTTTACACAATTTATGGACAAAATGGTAATAAAAATTAAATATTAAATAAATCATACTCTACACTATAAACTGATAGCAGCAAATAGTTTTTCTTTGAATGGTTATATAAAATTTTTATGTTTTCTTATGTTTAGACTCTGATTTACTTTTGAATAACATTTCACACTATGCACAGGTGTTTGATTTATCCCACACATTCTTCTAAGCTACAAATGGAACTCAGTAAGACCGGAGATACAGGGAGACTGGAGAAGGGAAAACTAAAGAAGCCAGGAGACTCAAACCAACAATGATCCAGATTTAAATAGAACTATAAACTCAGAAAAATAACAAGACAAATCTAAAGATCATAAAAAAATCTAAAGACATATCTAAAGACAACAAGAGCCAACGCGAGAGGGGTAACTTAAATACACACCACTAACGAGGAGCAGGTGGGAGAGTAAAAAACAGTTAGGGGCTATAAGGAGGGAATAAGGGGCCAATAGCGGCATCTGGTGGCCAAAGCAAAAATTAACAACCCAAAATGGCCAGACCCCTACACCACATGCTTGTTTTCTGGCAGTATTATCAGGCTGTAATTTACAGACCAGGCCAGCTATTGATATCATTGTACAATCCGACTCAGGCAGATGTTGCTAGACCTTTGCTTCTTTTTTCAGTCGCAAACAATTAAGATCACTTTGGTTTGCATCCAGGTCAGTGTACATCACGCTGCACTTCTAATTAAGAATACACTGGTTAGAAGAAGACTATTTGGAAGCATTTTAATTGAATAAAACGCACAAATTCTTTTTGAAAGACCAGAGGGCAACCTCTTTATGCCCTCCCCAAGCCCTCAGGTCCAACATTTAATACATTCATTAATAAAAAAATTCATATCATCTGTAGGAATTAAATGTATTTTTTTTCTGTACATACTTTACAGTTATGCAAAGGAGATGGGAGGGGGTGGGGGTAGGGGGTTGGAATTGAAGATATTGCTTATTCAAACTTTATTATTATTATTATTATTATTATTTTTATTATTATTATTTTTTAAAAGATGAATTAAAAGAATTCTTAAATCCTTAATCAAAATTTTCTTTTGATTAATGATATTACATTATTTTTTATTTTTTTTTAAGTTCACTCCATTCTACCAGTTTGGATGAGCATTGAGGATTAAAACATACCTGTGAAATGGAAATTGGTGTTCTGGATTTGCTTTACTAGTTTCAGATCTCTAAAAAGAATCTCTTTACTTCACATGTCCTCTTTATTCTGAAAATATTACGACATCGACTAATATCCATTTGACTTCCTCTTTCCTTCACACTCCAGAATCCTTATTTAAACACAAACAAATGCTGACCCACCATCATCAGCACACGAATCTTACACACCTTACAATATTATTTTAACAGCATTCTCACTGTTTGAATAGATTTTCTTGGCAAATGAAAGGTAGCTCCATTCTTCAGTGTTGGATTTACAGCTAAAACGAACCCCAGCTTCGACTCTACTACGAGTGCTGTTTTCCATAGGAAAAGTGTAACCTAAAACCAGCATTCAGTGTCACAGGACTAAATGTCAGAGTTCATGTGTGTGTACAGATGGAGTAGCTCGTTAAAAAAAAACAACAATTAAAAGTAAATCACGTGTACAAATAAAAGTAAAACATGATGCCAATATTATGAATTGCCAATATATGATATAAATAAAATGAAAATTATAAATTTTTATCTTCAATCCAATGTGGAATCTGTAATGTATTGTCATTTTTCGCAGGTTTCTTTAGGTACAGTTTTGGCCTCTATGGTTCTCAACTAAAGAACCCCATAGTTCTGGGATGAGGTTGAAAGATTTTAGAAATAGATCAACCACAATCTAATCACAATCATAAATTGTGCGAATGCTGATCTGGACGATGTGTTACTGTGACATTTCAGGTGTCTGAACCTAAAACCTTTTCCAGGAAGCACTAGGAGACTATAAGGAAACCTACACCATGACGAGACTGAGCACCTCAACAAGACACAAGGTAGCTCTACTGCATCAGCAAGGTCTCTCCTGGGCAAAGATCTCAAGATATGCTTTTAAAGCTACTTTGAGGAAGCACAAAGAAACAGGGAATGTTAAGGAACATAGATGCAGTGTTCGGTCAAGAAAACTTGGGTTAGGGTTAGGGTTAGGGTTAGGGTTAGGGGTTAGGGATCCAAATCCCTTCAACATTGGAAGATGTTTAGTGTTTCCATCACCAAAGGACTGGCAGAAATCAGTAAGACTCAGGTACAAACTTCTACTATACAGAGAAGTCTGGCCAGAAGTGGTCTAACATGTAGGAATTGTGATTAAAAGCCATACCTTCAACATGGAAACAAGGTTCAGAGTCTCAACTATGCACAAAATCAGGAACTGGGGAGAAGAAAGTCTGAAATCTTTGTCTATAGTAAAAAAGCAAGTTGTTTGCTAAAGGCCTAGAGAGCAATACAATAATGATTAAACAGTGAAGCATGGTGGAGGTTTCCTTGCAAGATTGGAGCTGGTGTTTTTAATGGTGAGTAAAATAAACAGATGCTTCTCCATCATGCAGAACCATTAAGGAGGCATTTTATTGACCCAGAATGTATTCTACAGCAGGACAATGACTTCCAACATAGAGTGAATGTCATTAAGAACTCTCCTCTATGGAGTAGAACAAGTCCTGGAAAAGTTTTGGCCTGATCTCAAAATCCTCGATTCTGTTTGGGATTAACTGAAGAGAAGGAAGTAGATGTCTACATCCACATAAGATCTGTGGTTAGTTCAAGATGTTTGGACCAGACTACCTTTAAATACTGTGTGCACCTGTACCCAGAGGTTTTCATGCTGTTTTGGAGGCAAAGGAAAGTCACACCAAAAATTGATTTGGATTTCTCTTCTGTTTATTTACCTTCTATTTTGTTATTTGATATTAATAAACTATTAACGCTAATTTGTGGAAGCTTTTTTACTTTACAGCATTTTTTTCACAAGTGTCTAAAATGTTTGCACATTACTACAAGCATGCATTAGAAGCAAACTGGTTATTACATTTGACATAGCAGGTATATTATAACATCACTATTTAAGGCACACATACACACAGTCTATTAGCTGCTTCTGTCACATTCTATATTGTTTTTTTATTAAAATGTTTATTTGAAATTACACAATAATAGATTTAATCCTGGGCTCCAGTATTTAAAAATGGTCGCGTTTCTTCTTGTACACATGTCAAGTACTTGCTTCCAATAAACAATAAGAATGTTCAATATTTAATATTTATCATAAAATTGACAATCCGAATTTAAGTTGCTAAAAAATCTTCACAAGTAGTCAAAAAGAAAAAAATTCTCTCTTCATTCCTTTACTTGTAGCAAATCCCTGAAACCCCTTTTGAGTAAAAGTTTAAATCAATGGAACTTCTTTGAGTTTGTTACCAACTTGACGTGAAGGTGAGCATCTAGACTTTAGGTTACATTTTAATTACAGTTTGATTACAGGTCATCTTTTTCTTTCTTGCGGAAGATGTTTCCGTCTGACTGCACCTTCCAGGTGATGGTAGTGTTCATCAACATGCCATTTTTCGCCAGTTTCTGCTTTATCTAAGAATTGAAACCAGGATTTTATCAGTCAAACAAATAAAGAAGGCAAATACTTTTCACCCGAAAGCCAAAATTTAGCAAATTAGATTTAATTTTTTTTGGAATATTAGAAATTTGAGCCATTGATGACATTGGTGTTGAAGCACTAAATCATGTGACTCACTTTCTCAAAAATTATAGACTGCATGGCTGCAGGATCGAACACACTCCCATTAAACATCACCTGCAGTCTCACTGTCTGACTTCTCTTTGGGGAAACTGTGGAATACACACACATTATATATATACACATATATACACATTTAAAAAAATGAAATGTGGCTGCTGTTGGCCTAAAGAATATAACTATGTCTAAATTAAATAATGTACTTAAGTTTGTGTATTAAAATTAAAAGAGTTGTGTTGACAAAATTTCAGTTTAACACAACTAAACGAATGAAACAGAGTTGTGTTGCTTCTGCAGTACTGCGCTTTGGTCAACAGGTGGAGTATCTATCTGATATATGCACATGCGCAGATGAAAAGGAGATTCAACGCAAACTTTTTTGCTCTGTTTTTGATCGGCGCCATTTAATGGGAATCAATTTAAACAAAGTTCACAGTGCAAAAAGAGAAAACAAGCAAAGACTTTTCCTTGTGGACAAACAAGTTGGTTAATCGCAAATAAGTGATCGGATATTAATAGGCTATTTCAGGTTTCCTGGTGGTCTAGTGGTTAGGATGCTGCGCTCTCACTGCTGCGGCTTGGGTTCAATCCCCGGTCATGGAACCAACCCCAGCCACTTTCAGTGCTGGTCCCAACCCCGGATAATTGGGAAAGGGACCTGTTGACATAAAAAAGTTATTAAATGTTTCTTTTGTGAATTCTTCATTGACAAAATTATTCAACCCCTTAAAGACTACCACTCTGAAGAACAGAGGTTCAATGAAGTGTTTTCAATCAGGTATTGAAAACACCTGTGGATATCAGGGAGCAGCAATAAAGCCTAATAAGCACCAACTAGGCAGCTTTAAAATGACTGTGATACTCAGCTCCTTCTAGACATTTACTGGTGTGGTTACAAACATGGTGAGGTCAAGAGAATGGTCCAGGAAGACAAGAGAACAGGTGATTACTCTTCACAGGAAGGGCAATGGCTATAAGAAGATTGCAAAGATGTTAAACATACCAAGAGACCCCATAGGAAGCATCATTCACAAATTCAAGGCAAAGGGCACTGTTGAAACGCTACCTGGTTGTGGCAGAAAGAAGACGCTTCGACTGCTGTGCGCTACGTGAAGCGTAGAGTGGAGAAAAGTCCCTGTGTGACTGCTGAGGAACTGAGAAAAGATTTGTCAGATGTGGGTACTGAAGTTTCTGCTCAGACAATATGGGGCACCCTGCGTAATGAAGGCCTCCATGCCAGAACTCCCAGGCGCACCCCCTTGCTGTCCCCAAAGAATAAGAAGAGTCGACTGCAGTATGCCAAAAGTCATGTGGACAAACCACAGAAGTTTTGGAATAGTGTTCTGTGGACTGATGATACAAAATTAGAACTGTTTGGGCCCATGGATCAACGCTATGTTTGGAGGAGGAAGAACAAAGCCTATGAAGAAAAGAACACCTTGCCTACTGTGAAGCATGGCGGGGGGTCAATCATGCTTTGGGGCTGTTTTGCTTCTGCAGGTACTGGGAAGCTTCAGCGTTGCAAGGTACCATGAATTCTCTTCAGTACCAGGAGATATTGGATGACAATGTGATGCAATCTGTCACAAACCTGCGGCTTGGAAGACGTTGGACCTTTTAACAGGACAATTATCCCAAGCATACCTCCAAGTCCACTAGAGCATGTTTGCAGATTAAAGGCTGGAACATTTTGAAGTGGCCATCGCAGTCACCAGACTTAAATCCGATTGAGAACCTCTGGTGGGACTTAAAGAAAGCAGTTGCAGTGCGCAAGCCTAAGAATGTGACTGAACTGGAGGCTTTTGCCCATGATAAATGTGCGAAGATACACGTAGATCGCTGCAAGACACTTGTGTCAAGCTATGCTTCACGTTTAAAAGCTGTTATAACTGTAAAAGGATGTTGTACTAAGTACTAAGATTGAATGTCACTTGGGGGTTAAATAAAACTGATAATGATTTGAGCTCAGAAAAGACATTTGTGGTTATTTATTTATAAATGTTATGTTATATTTGTCTGACCTACACGTGCCTCTTTGATTTATTTGTAAGCAGGATGACTGAATGATCATAATCAATGTCAAACCGACCAAAACAATCAATTTCAGTGGGGGTTGAATAATTTTGAACACAACTGTATATAAACCCCTCTGTTTACATTGATAGGAAGTTGGATCCATAAGTACTTACTGTTGCCACAGAAAAAATTCAACTGACTGGTGCATACTTCTCCAGATATATATCCATCTTTAAGCACTGCGCAGTCTTTAGAGCCATATAAACTAAAAGGTTCTCCAGGACTCCATGGGATGTTCCAAGCCTGGGTCCCGTCTGACCACTTCCAAAGGTCTATGGTCCTTTGTAGACCAATCCAGGAATTACCCAGGGAAAGTCTCAACTGCCCGCAAATTTCAGTGTCGTTACTGTTAAGAATGATGGCCAGGTCCGAGTGATATTTGCGGCAGTAATCCTGGGCATCAGGCCAGATCATTATAGAACTTATTGGAACGAACCTTTCAGCACCAATGAATCGAGCTGTAAATTAGCAAAAAATTAATTATATAAATACATTGATAATAACGCACATACACAGTAAATATTAAACCAACAAAACAGGACATTGTCTCACCATCGTAGCATATGAATGGTTGTAGGCTGTAACAAATCTCATCATACCACTGATTATTGTCTGCTATTATAGTACACATTTCAAATCTCTTATAATTATCAGGTTGTCCAGGGGACCAATTTGTATAATTGGTATCGGTCAGTGGGACGTTATTTATGGCCCAGCGCCAGTTATAGATATCATTATACAATCCACTCCAGGCAGGAGTTATCAGACCCTTGCTTGTAGATACTTTCTTCACTCTTAACCAATCAGTATCACTTAGGACGGTTGCCAGGTCAGTGTACATCAACCTGCAGTAAGCCTGTGCATCCTTCCATGTTGATGGTGTCATTATCAGGTCATAATGGTAAGGGGCGGTTCTCAGGACGGATACAGAGACTGGAAGGAGACCTGTTGGTAACAGTCACAATGGAGGGTTTTTAAGAATTAATGTCCTGTTTATAGTCCTGCCACAACATCACATTTAGATTTAGGTCTGGACATTGACTAAGCCAGTCCAAAACCTTTCTTTAGTTTTGTAATTTTTTTTTAATAACATTACTTGGGTTTTCATTGTACATTATAAAAAATTAGCTTCTAGCATTTTACATCATGAATAGACCTACATGTATGCAATGTATTACTGCTCGCCAGCTTTAGAACTGAATTTACAATCAAGCAAAAACAGGTTCAAATGTTCTAGACTGTTACTTGGGCTGCGTACACAATCATTATTTATTTTCTTTTCCCGCTCTGACTGAATTCCCCTCTAAACCCCAGCAGTGCAGGTAACTCAACCCTGAATATTGCAATTTGTGTCTCCATTCATAATCAGTAAGCAAAAATATAAATAGTTAATAAAAACACTCACTAGTAAGATACATAGTGAGATGCAGGAAGAGATGTTTTTGCTCCATGGTGTACTGTAGCTGTGGAGTCAGGAAAACAGAGGAATCAGAAAAACGAGAAAAATATATGCAAATAGACAAATGATACTTAATCTTTAAACACATGCTGCTGTGCAGTTCCATGACAGAGTTTCAAATAACACCCAAACACTCCATTCTGAACTTATGATTTCAGCACATTTTTGCTTATACATTCATAAATCCAGTGACAATGAAGACATTTAACTGATAGTTTTGTCCACAAGCAAGAGCATTTTTTGTAACTTTGCCCCTGTACTTCCCCATAGTGAGTTTCTTATACAAAGGCTTTTACAAAAGCATTAAAGTTACAGTTGGGTTCATAAATATTTGTCCAGAAGTGCAACATTTTTGTTGTACCCTGTTATGACACCACAGAGGATTAAAAATGAAGTCATGATAGAGCAACTGTAGACTTTTATTGTAGACTTTTCAACAGGGTCAAGAAAAACATTGTATTACCCATCGAGGTATTATTCCCACAGTCCCTTCCTTTTTATTGCAGGGTAAAGTAATTGAACATTGACTAGTAATAAGCCTCATGATCAGCATATTTCCTTATTTATTAAAGAGCTATCAAGTCAAAGCCAATTAATATATTTACCCACACTTTTACATGCAGCACAAAACCCTTTTTTTTTAAAAAGAGAATAAATAATTCGATAGCTCATAAACATAAACAATATGAATTAAATATCCATTAAACCGTACCTTGATTCTGATGTTGTTTCTTTGAAAGATCTCTTTACCTCTGTCTATCATCGCCGTTAAGATGAACTTAACACATTTAAGTCTTTTTAAAGAAAGATAATTGGCCAGAATTTGCATCACGAATAGAAGAAACTGATTTTCATATTGACGTTCCTGGATTATGCAAATGAATTGAGCTTTGAAATAGTCAGGTAACGTAATAAACCAAATTGTAGCAGTGACTGTGAGCAAATGATGCCTTTGAGAATAAAAACAAGGGCAAACACACACACACACACACACACACACACACACACACACACACACACAAAAAAAAGCCACAGCAAAACTTAAATGTTAAAAAACATTACCATACGTGTGCCAATCAAGCCCATTTAAGCCACCGTGTGGTTTAACCATTTAACTTAAAATAATTATAAAAAATGTATTGTTGTGCTGCGTTCCAATAATGAATGTGCTCCATTAGTGTGCATGCATTCCCTTGACCTGGCTCTTTTACAGTTTTGTTCATGCTGACCAAATCACTGTAATATTTGCTTTCAGATCCCATCTCTAATTTTACAGTACTGAGGCTGACATCAATCTATCAGTAGGAGAATGCAGAGGATGGAGCCACCAGGAAGGAGGAAAAAAAAAAGACCAAGTAGGAGGTTTATGGATGTGGTGAGGGAAAACATGCAGGTAGTTGATGTGAAAGAGGCAGATGTAGAGGACAGAGGGGGTGTGGAGACGGATGATCCACTGTGGTGACCCCTAATGGGAGAAGCCCAAAGAAGAAGAAGAAGGCTGACGTCAACCTAAGGAGGAAATAAAGCTTCTTAAACCTTATTGTGGAACAACCTAATCATTTCCTGTGTGATATTGTGATAATGAAATAAAAGACAAGGAACACTAGGAAACATTTGTAAGCAAGAATACAGAAGAAGTGAAGACCAGGTGATGTGAGCAACACAACCAGGAAAACAAATCCAAAAAATCTGAAAAAACACACGTTTGATGTTGTAATGGAACGACACTCATTTAAATGGTTGTTAAATTTTGCTCTACCATGTTTTTATGAGACAGGCATCCTGGACTCTTCTCTGGTCTTTCTGTAGACTTATTTGAAAAGTTTGCTTAAAACATTTGCTTTTTCTACTCATTTGCCTTCATTTAGATTTATCCTTCATGGTTTGCCCTCTAATTATTTGAAGTTACATAGAAAACCAGTCAGAAGTATTGGCAATTAGTACTGGATCAAAAACATCCTCCAGGAATGAGGTCAGAAAATAAATTCTCAAAACTTCTCAAAACTACATGTTCAACCTCCACATCATTTAGTCATTTGTGCTCATCATTAAAACATTTCCTCGTTGATTTGCTAAAATTGCGAATGCTTTGGTAGATTCATTTATTCGATTGTGTACAAGTGTCTGCTGTTTCTGATTATTTATGTTAATGTTGATCAAAACATCAACATTTGTAATAGTTTTGACCCCCAAAACATCTCAGCTTCAGTTCATGACATAAGATCAGATTTACCTTTATTCATCCCACAGCGGGGAAATTTCTTGATTCATTGAATACTACATGGCTAAACCAAGGCTCCAAGGATCAAGGTAATTGTCGTGGCATCATCGGCGGGCGACGTCGTGTAAACCAAAAAGCTACAAAATGGCTGAGTGATGGTAGCGCTAATCCCAATGAGGGATGCGTCTGTCATAAGCGTCACTCGACAAAAAGGCACTCCCAGGACAGGGCCTTAAAACAGGAAAGTGCTTTCCCTCCATACATCCAAGGTTCAAAGAGCACACCTCGATACCCTGATAGTACAGAGTGGGCTGCCCCCTCGGGAGAACCCTCTGTCTCTAAACCACCCTTGGAGGGGCCTTATATGGAGAAAACCAAGCGGAAACACTTTGAAAGTTGGTTCTCTGCAACGGAGACATCTCATTGACAACCTGAAGCTCTGACCGAGCTAATACCAACCAGTCGTCAATAAAGTTCAGAATGTGGATGCTCTGAAGTCGTATCGGGGCTAGAGACGCATCCATGCACTTTGTGAAGGTGCGGGGCGAGAGTGCCAGGCCAAAGGAAGCTACCTGATTTTGGTAAGCTTTTCCCCCAAAAACAAACCTTCAGAAACCCCTCTGAGCAGAAAGGATAGCTATGTAGAAATTGATGTTCCTTAGATCTATTGTGACAAACCAGTCTTCGGACTTGATCTGTGACACGCCCTACTGAGAGTAAGCTTTCTGAACCAGAGCTTTGTGAGTGAGCGGTTCAAGGAGTGTAGATCTAGGATCGGCCTCAATCCACCGTGTCCTTCTTTCGAAACAATGTAGCACTTGCCATATGAGCCCGACCAAATCGATAGCCCCTTGCCTTAGGATGGTGCATACTTTTTGCTCCGGGACGAGAGCCTGCTCAGGTCCCACCAGGGTGGGAGACAACTTGTTGAACCGGAGATAAGCGGGACGCAGGAAAAGCTAATTCAACTCGGTGGGAACGCTTTGCTTCTGCTACTCATTGAGCTAAGCTATCACTAGCTTAGTGAAGGCCCATGTCTGTACCTCCAGGAGCATTTTGAACAACACAGGCTGTGGGGAGTCCACGTGTGCCAATCAAGCCCATTTAAGCCAGCGTGTGGTTTAACCATTTAACTAAAATAATAAAAACATTTTTTATTACATTTTTTTAATTACATTTTTATTACATTATTCAAATCACTGTAATATTTGCTTTCAGATCCCATCTCTTATTTTACAGTACTGAGGCTGACATCAATTTATCAGTAGGAGAATGCAGAGGATGGAGTCACCAGGAAGGAGGAAAAGAGGAAGACAAAGTAGGAGGTTTATGGATGTTGTGAGGGAAAACATGCAGGTAGTTGAAGTAAAAGAGGCAGATGTAGAGGACAGAGGGGTGTGGAGACGGATGATCCACTGTGGTGACCCCTAATGGGAGAAGCCAAAAGAAGAAGAAGAAGAAGGCTGACGTCAAACTAGGGAGGAAATAAAGCTTCTTAAACCTTATTGTGGAACAACCTAATCATTTCCTGTGTGATATTGTGATAATGAAATAAAAGACAAGGAACACTAGGAAACATTTGTAAGCAAGAATACAGAAGAAGTGAAGACCAGGTGATGTGAGCAACACAACCAGGAAAACAAATCCGAAAAATCTGAAAAAACACACGTTTGATGTTGTAATGGAACGACACTCATTTAAATGGTTGTTAAATTTCGCTCTACCATGTTTTTATGAGACAGGCATCCTGGACTCTTCTCTTGTCTTTCTGTAGACTTATTTGAAAAGTTTGCTTAAAACATTTGCTTTTTCTACTCATTTGCCTTCATTTAGATTTATTCTTCATGGTTTGCCCTCTAATTATTTGAAGTTACATAGAAAACTAGTCAGAAGTAATAGCAATTAGTACTGGATCAAAAACATCCTCCAGGAATGAGGTACATCTGTGAAAGTAAAGAATCAAGAGAATCTTTCCTGGAATAAATTGCGATAGAAAAACTTTCTACAGGCAGAAAGACACATCGTACCAGAACAACATGATGAGAAGAATATTCACAGGAGAAGGAACTTTTCATCAGCTAATGCAACTGCACTGTATATGTTTGGCTGCTGATAAAGCTGGTTTATGTCAGTGCTGACAAAAGAAGGAAGAACATTCTAAACTGTGGAGGACTACATCTGCTCAAATTCAGCCACATTCTTAAACTTCACTGGATGTGTTTTATAGTGAATGACTCGATACTTCAAGAGCACCCAGAAGTGGACAGAAACAAATTAAAAGAAAGTTGTTACTGTACTCAAGTAGCTTTTTCACATATTTTGTACTTTATTTAAGTATTTCCATTTGGGGAGACTTTAACTTCACTGCATTTCAAAGTCAAATATCTATCAAATATCTATCTATCACATTGTAGCACATGTTGACTTTTAAACCAATAGCTTGCAGCCATGGAATTTTATAAGTTAATTATATTTTACAATTATAAAATTAATGCCACCCAACACCATAACATACCTTAGATCTGAAATTTGCTTCTGTTTCTATAAAGTCTTAGTTTTCACTGCCTAAAAACTTCAACTATACACCTCATCATTTCTTTACACAAATCACTTGTGTTCAAAATATGCACATAAAACAAATTTGGAGTATTTACATCAGGCAGAGACTCATTTCCATTCTGAATGTGGCAGGGTTAAATGCCCCTGCGTGTTGCTGCTGTAATGCCCAACTGGTAGTTAATTAGATGTTTGATTGGTGGAAGTATTTAAATTCTTATAAAGGAAGCGCAGAAAGGTCCGTTAATAGCTGCCCTTTCCTGTTGTCGAGCTCGTTCCTCTTGCCGCGGAGTCCTTTCGCTTTTACAGTTTTCTCTGTTAATTTGGAGTGTTTCTCAGGTCAGAAAATAAATTCTCAAAACTACATGTTCAACCTCCACATCATTTAGTCATTTGTGCTCATCATTTAAGCATTTTCTCGTTGATTTGCTAAAATTGCGAATGCTTTGGTAGATTAATTTATTCGATTGTGTACAAGTGTCTGCTGTTTCCTTCATTATTTATTGTTTATGTTCATGTTGATCAAAATCTGTTATACTGGTTTCATCTGAATAGTTTTGACCCCCAAAACATCTCAGCTTCAGTTCATTACATAAGATCAGATTTACCTTTATTCATCCCACCGTGGGGAAATTTCTTGATTCATTGAATACTACATGGCTAAACCAAGGTTCCAAGGATCAAGGTCATTGTCGTGGCATCATCGGCGGGCGACGTCGCGTAAACCAAAAAGCTACAAAATGGCTGAGTGATGGTAGCGCTAATCCCCATGAGGGATGCGTCTGTCATTAGCATCACTCGACAACAAGGCACTCCAGGACAGGGCCTTAAAACAGGAACGTGCTTTCCCTCCATACATCCAAGGTTCAAAGAGCACGCCTCGATACCCTGATAGTACAGAGTGGGCTGCCCCCTCGGGAGAACCCTCTGTCTCTAAACCTCCCTTGGAGGGGCCTCATATGGAGAAAACCAAGCGGAATCACTTTGAAAGTTCATTCTCTGCAACGGAGACATCTCATTGACGGACCACCTGAAGCTCTGACCGAGCTAATACCAACCAGTCATCAATAAAGTTCAGAATGCGGATGCCCTGAAGCCGTATCGGGGCTAGAGACGCATCCATGCACTTTGTGACGGTGCGGGGCGAGAGTGCCAGGCCAAAGAAAATTACCTGATTTTGGTAAGCTTTTCCCCAAAAACAAACCTTCAGGAACCCCTGTGAGCAGAAAGGATAGCTATTTGGAAATCGACGTTCCTTAGATCTATTGTGACAAACCAGTCTTCGGACTTAATCTGTGACACTCCCTACTGAGGGTAAGCATCCTGAACCAGAGCTTTGTAAGTGAGCGGTTCAAGAAGTGCAGATCCAGGATCGGCCTCAATCCACCGTGTCCTTCTTTCGAAACAATGAAGCACTTGCCATATGAGCCCGACAAAATCGATAGCCCCTTGCCTTAGGAGGGTGCATACTTTTTGCTCTGGGACTAGAGCCTGCTTGGGTCCCACCAGGGTGGGACACAACTTGTTGAACCGGAGATAAGCGGGATGCAGGAAAAGCTCGTTCAACTCGGTGGGAACGCTTTGCTTCTGCTACTCATTGAGCTAAGCTATCACTAGCTTAGTGAAAGCCCATGTCTGTACCTCCAGGAGCATTTTGAACAACACAGGCTGTGGGGAGTCGACGTGTGCCAATCAAGCCCATTTAAGCCACCGTGTGGTTTAACCATTTAACTAAAATAATAAAAACATTTTTATTGTTTTGCTGCGTTTCAATAATGAATGTGCTCCATGAGTGTGCATGCATTCCCTTGACCTGGCTTTTTTACAGTTTTGTTTATGCTGACCAAATCACTGTAATATTTGCTTTCAGATCCCATCTCTCATTTTACAGTACTGAGGCTGACATCAATTTATCAGTAGGAGAATACAGAGGATGGAGCCACCAGGAAGGAGGAAAAGAGGAAGACAAAGTAGGAGGTTTATGGATGTGGTGAGGGAAAACATGCAGGTAGTTGAAGTAAAAGAGGCAGATGTAGAGGACAGAGGGGGTGTGGAGACGGATGATCCACTGTGGTGACCCCTAATGGGAGAAGCCAAAAGAAGAAGAAGAAGAAGGCTAACGTCAAACTAGGGAGGAAATAAAGCTTCTTAAACCTTATTGTGGAACAACCTAATCATTTCCTGTGTGATATTGTGATAATGAAATAAAAGACAAGGAACACTAGGAAACATTTGTAAGCAAGAATACAGAAGAAGTGAAGACCAGGTGATGTGAGCAACACAACCAGGAAAACAAATCCGAAAAATCTGAAAAAACACACGTTTGATGTTGTAATGGAACGACACTCATTTAAATGGTTGTTAAATTTTGCTCTACCATGTTTTTATGAGACAGGCATCCTGGACTCTTCTCTGGTCTTTCTGTAGACTTATTTGAAAAGTTTGCTTAAAACGTTTGCTTTTTCCACTCATTTGCCTTCATTTAGATTTATCCTTCATGGTTTGCCCTCTAATTATTTGAAGTTACATAGAAAACCAGTCAGAAGTATTGGCAATTAGTACTGGATCAAAAACATCCTCCAGGAATGAGGTACATCTGTAAATGTCAAGAATCAAGAGAATCTTTCCTGGAATAAATTGCGATAGAAAAACTTTCTACAGGCAGAAAGACACATCGTACCAGAACACCATGATGAGAAGAATATTCACAGGGGAAGGAACTGTTCATCAGCTAATGCAACTGCACTGTATATGTTTGGCTGCCAAAAAAGCTGGTTTATGTCAGTGCTGACAAAAGAAGAAAGAACATTCTAAACTGTGGAGGACTACATCTGCTCAAATTCAGCTACATTCTTAAACCTCACTGGATGTGTTTCACAGTGAATGACTCGATACTTCAAGAGCACCCAGAAGTGGACAGAAACAAATTAAAAGAAATTTGTTACTGTACTCAAGTAGCTTTTTCACATATTTTGTACTTTATTTAAGTATTTCCATTTGGGGAGACTTTAACTTCACTGCATTTCAAAGTCAAATATCTATCAAATATCTATCTATTAAATTGTAGCACATGTTGACTTTTAAACCAATAGCTTGCAGCCATGGAATTTTATAAGTTAATTATATTTTACAATTATAAAATTAATGCCACCCAACACCATAACATACCTTAGATCTGAAATTTGCTTCTGTTTCTATAAAGTCTTAGTTTTCACTGCCTAAAAACTTCAACTATACACCTTGTCATTTCTTTACACAAATCACTTGTGTTCAAAATATGCACATAAAACAAATTTGGAGTATTTACATCAGGCAGAGACTCATTTCCATTCTGAATGTGGCAGGGTTGAATGCCCCTGCGTGTTGCTGCTGTAATGCCCAACTGGTAGTTAATTAGATGTTTAATTGGTGGTAGTATTTAAAGTCTTATAAAGGAAGCGCAGAAAGGTCCGTTAATAGCTGCCCTTTCCTGTTGTCGAGCTCGTTCCTGGTGCCGCGGAGTCCTTTCACTTTTACAGTTTTCTCTGTTAATTTGGAGTGTTTCTCAGGTCAGAAAATAAATTCTCAAAACTTCTCAAAACTACATGTTCAACCTCCACATCATTTAGTCATTTGTGCTCATCATTAAAACATTTTCTCGTTGATTTGCTAAAATTGCGAATGCTTTGGTAGATTCATTTATTCGATTGTGTACAAGTGTCTGCTGTTTCCTTCATTATTTATTGTTTATGTTCATGTTAATCAAAATCTGTTATACTGGTTTCATCTGAATAGTTTTGACCCCCAAAACATCTCAGCTTCAGTTCATGACATAAGATCAGATTTACCTTTATTCATCCCACAGTGGGGAAATTTCTTGATTGATTGAATACTACATGGCTAAACCAAGGTTCCAAGGATCAAGGTCATTGTCGTGGCATCATCGGCGGGCGACGTCGCGTAAACCAAAAAGCTACGAAATGGCTGAGTGATGGTAGAGCTAATCCCCATGAGGAATGCGTCTGTCATTAGCATCACTCGACAACAAGGCACTCCCAGAACAGGGCCTTAAAACAGGAACGTGCTTTCCCTCCATACATCCAAGGTTCAAAGAGCACACCTCAATTTCCTGATAGTACAGAGTGGGCTGCCCCCTTGGGAGAACCCTCTGTCTCTAAACCTCCCTTGGAGGGGCCTCATATGGAGAAAACCAAGCGGAATCATGTTGGAAGTTGGTTCTCTGCAACAGTGACATCTCATTGACGGACCACCTGAAGCTCTGACCAAGCTAATACCAACCAGTCATCAATAAAGTTCAGAATGCGGATGCCCTGAAGCCGTATCGGGGCTAGAGACGCATCCATGCACTTTGTGACGGTGCGGGGCGAGAGTGCCAGGCCAAAGGAAGTTACCTGATTTTGGTAAGCTTTTCCCCAAAAAACAAACCTTCAGGAACCCCTCTGAGCAGGAAGGATAGCTATGTAGAAATTGATGTTCCTTAGATCTATTGTGACAAACCAGTCTTCGGACTTAATCTGTGACACGCCCTACTGAGAGTAAGCATTCTGAACCAGAGCTTTGTGAGTGAGCGGTTCAAGGAGTGTAGATCTAGGATCGGCCTCAATCCACCGTGTCCTTCTTTCGAAACAATGTAGCACTTGTTATATGAGCCCGACCAAATCGATAGCCCCTTGCCTTAGGAGGGTGCATACTTTTTGCTCCGGGACTAGAGCTTGCTCAGGTCCCACCAGGGTGGGAGACAACTTGTTGAACCGGAGATAAGCGGGACGCAGGAAAAGCTCATTCAACTCGGTGGGAACACTTTGCTTCTGCTACTCATTGAGCTAATCTATCACTAGCTTAGTGAAGGCCCATGTCTGTACCTCCAGGAGCATTTTGAACAACACAGGCTGTGGGGAGTCTACGTGTGCCAATCAAGCCCATTTAAGCCAACGTGTGGTTTAACCATTTAACCTAAAATAATAAAAACATTTTTATTGTTTTGCTGCGTTCAAATAATGAATGTGCTCCATGAGTGTGCATGCATTCCCTTGACCTGGCTCTTTTACAGTTTTGTTCATGCTGACCAAATCACTGTAATATTTGCTTTCAGATCCCATCTCTCATTTTACAGTACTGAGGCTGACATCAATCTATCAGTAGAAGAATGCAGAGGATGGAGTCACCAGGAAGGAGAAAAAGAGGAAGACAAAGTAGGAGGTTTATGGATGTGGTGAGGGAAAACATGCAGGTAGTTGAAGTAAAAGAGGCAGATGTAGAGGACAGAGGGGGTGTGGAGACGGATGATCCACTGTGGTGACCCCTAATGGGAGAAGCCAAAAGAAGAAGAAGAAGAAGGCTGACGTCAAACTAGGGAGGAAATAAAGCTTCTTAAACCTTATTGTGGAACAAACTAATCATTTCCTGTGTGATATTGTGATAATGAAATAAAAGACAAGGAACACTAGGAAACATTTGTAAGCAAGAATACAGAAGAAGTGAAGACCAGGTGATGTGAGCAACACAACCAGGAAAACAAATCCGAAAAATCTGAAAAAACACACGTTTGATGTTGTAATGGAACGACACTCATTTAAATGGTTGTTAAATTTTGCTCTACCATGTTTTTATGAGACAGGCATCCTGGACTCTTCTCTTGTCTTTCTGTAGACTTATTTGAAAAGTTTGCTTAAAACATTTGCTTTTTCCACTCATTTGCCTTCATTTAGATTTATCCTTCATGGTTTGCCCTCTAATTATTTGAAGTTACATAGAAAACCAGTCAGAAGTATTGGCAATTAGTACTGGATCAAGAACATCCTCCAGGAATGAGGTACATCAGTGAAAGTCAAGAATAAAGAGAATCTTTCCTGGAATAAATTGCGATAGAAAAACTTTCTACAGGCAGAAAGACACATCGTACCAGAACAACATGATGAGAAGAATATTCACAGGAGAAGGAACTGTTCATCAGCCAATGCAACTGCACTGTATATGTTTGGCTGCCAATAAAGCTGGTTTATGTCAGTGCTGACAAAAGAAGGAAGAACATTCTAAACTGTGGAGGACTACATCTGCTCAAATTCAGCCACATTCTTAAACCTCACTGGATGTGTTTCACAGTGAATGACTCGATACTTCAAGAGCACCCAGAAGTGGACAGAAACAAATTAAAAGAAAGTTGTTACTGTACTCAAGTAGCTTTTTCACATATTTTGTACTTTATTTAAGTATTTCCATTTGGGGAGACTTTAACTTTACTGCATTTCAAAGTCAAATATCTATCAAATATCTATCTATCACATTGTAGCACATGTTGACTTTTAAACCAATAGCTTGCAGCCATGGAATTTTATAAGTTAATTATATTTTAAAATTATAAAATGAATGCCACCCAACACCAAAACATACCTTAGATCTGAAATTTGCTTCTGTTTCTATAAAGTCTTAGTTTTTTACTGCCTAAAAACTTCAACTATACACCTTGTCATTTCTTTACACAAATCACTTGTGTTTAAAATATGCACATAAAACAAATTTGGAGTATTTACATCAGGCAGAGACTCATTTCCATTCTGAATGTGGCAGGGTTGAATGACCCTGCGTGTTGCTGCTGTAATGCACAACTGGTAGTTAATTAGATGTTTGATTGGTGGAAGTATTTAAATTCTTATAAAGGAAGCGCAGAAAGTTAATAGCTGCCCTTTCCTGTTGTCGAGCTCGTTCCTGGTGCCGCGGAGTCCTTTCGCTTTTACAGTTTTCTCTGTTAATTTGGAGTGTTTCTCAGGTCAGAAAATAAATTCTCAAAACTTCTCAAAATACATGGTTCAACCTCCACATCATTTAGTCATTTGTGCTCATCATTTAAGCATTTTCTCGTTGATTTGCTAAAATTGCGAATGCTTTGGTAGATTCAATTATTCGATTGTGTACAAGTGTCTGCTGTTTCCTTCATTATTTATTGTTCATGTTCATGTTGATCAAAATCTGTTATACTGGTTTCATCTGAATAGTTTTGACCCCCAAAACATCTCAGCTTCAGTTCATGACATAAGATCAGATTTACCTTCATTCATCCCACAGTGGGAAAATTTCTTGATTTATTGAATACTACATGGCTAAACCAAGGTTCCAAGGATCAAGGTCATTGTCGTGGCATCATCGGCGGGCAAAGTCGCGTAAACCAAAAAGCTACAAAATGGCTGAGTGATGGTAGCGCTAATCCCCATGAGGGATGCGTCTGTCATTAGCGTCATTCGACAACAAGGCACTCCAGGACAGGGCCTTAAAACAGGAACATGCTTTCCCTCCATACATCCAAGGTTCAAAGAGCACGCCTCGATTCCCTGATAGTACAGAGTGGGCTGCCCCCTCGGGAGAACCCTCTGTCTCTAAACCACCCTTGGAGGGGCCTCATATGGAGAAAACCAAGCGGAATTGCGTTGGAAGTTGGTTCTCTGCAACGGAGACATCTCATTGACGACCTGAAGCTCTGACCGAGCTAATACCAACCAGTCATCAATAAAGTTCAGAATGCGGATGCCCTGAAGCCGTATCGGGGCTAGAGACGCATCCATGCACTTTGTGACGGTGTGGGGCGAGAGTGCCAGACCAAAGGAAATTACCCGATTTTGGTAAGCTTTCCCCCAAAAACAAACCTTCAGGAACCCCCTGTGAGCAGGAAGGATAGCTATGTAGAAATCGGCGTTCCTTAGATCTATTGTGACAAACCAGTCTTCGGACTTGATCTGTGACATGCCCTACTGAGGGTAAGCATCCTGAACCAGAGCCTCTGAGTGAGCGGTTCAAGGAGAGTAGATCTAGGATCATAGGCTAAGCTGACCCCGTGTGGGTTTGTGTATTTGCAACTTTTTTCTCTTCGATATAAAAGAGCACAGATAATTAAGGGCCTTGTTAAAAGGGTCTAAGAGTGGCAGCTTGGCAATAGCAGGGCTTGAACCCTGGATCTTCAGAGCAGTAACCCTGAATACTCATTAGTATTAGTGAAGTGTAAAAACTTCATAAGTAATCAGACCTCATGTAAAATAATAAATTCCCCCATTAGAAACGGTTATGAACATTATCATGTAAGCTGCAGTTATCACACCCCTAACTAAAGAACCTGACCTTGATCCCTGTCAGATGTCCAACCATAGGCCAAAATTAAGCCTCCCTTTAATCTTCAAGATCCTGAAAATCATTGTAGCACAGCAGTTCTGCTCATATCTGCATTACAGCATGCGTATTAATGTATGCGCACAATTTCTTCATCTGTGGTATGGGCCAGGACATTCAGCATATGCTTGCTGAGAATCGTTTCATATCGCAAATATAAGAAATAGGATGTCTTTTCACAATGCAGAAAAAAAAACAGTTTGTGGTTTTGTTTATTTAAGGTTTTGCAGCGTCTTACTTTCCTGATGTTAAGAGTCCTTACTACAACCAGAAGATTTCACCACATCACCCCTATCTCATCCATTTTACATTTGCTTTGAATCATAGATCAAATTTGGTTACAAACATTTGTTTAGTCACACCCTGTGTGTGAACAGTTTTGCTTAATGTAAAGGTCTGGAGAGGTGAAGGAGATCACTCACAGTCTTAATGTTTAATTCATGCTAAAATTTTGGATAAGAGTCTCTTAAAGATGTGGTGTTTGTGTAAATGAGCACAGGTGAAATCACATGGTTACTGAAAGCATTGATTATGTAAGTGCTCTGGCAAACAGACTGTGGCAGCCATATTTGGAGGCAGAGGTGGCTGCTATTATTTGGAGTCTCTCAGGGGCAGAAATCTGATGCTTTTCTTCTATTACAATCTCCTCCTGAGGAAAGGATACACTATTTCACATAAGTGACTACATTTCAGCAACCATTATAGTATCTTCTCAAGGAACAATACTACAGAAATGAAAAGGGATATATTTTAGAGGAGTCAATGTGCAGCTTGTATAGTAGTACCTATATACTGTCCTCTTAAAATAACTCAACATACGGCCATTGTTGTCTAAATAGCTGGCAACAAAATTGAGTACACCCTGAGTAACAACTTCTCTAGGTTACATATGTACTTGCAGGGACGCCGGCAGTGTGACAAGGGGAAACAGCATCTCGTTTCATCGGGGAGCTAGAGGTTACATACGTAACCAAGAGACATTACCTTTGAGGAACTCGAGCTGCATCACAACGCTTCGGGGACACTCCAATACCACCAACCTGACCGGTCCCTGACTAGTGTGTATAAGCACAGCTTTTTTTCAAAAGGACAGAGGGGCAAGGAGTGGCACAGAGGTCAAGGTTATAAGGCCTGACAAAGTTTAGCGAAGTGGATCAGCCCACAGCATCGCAAAGGTCTTGGAGGGAAACTCCAGAGGACCAAGCATTAAATGCTGACACACTCTAGGTCAAAGGCGCTCTGATCCGAATGGAGCAAGGTGGCCAGAGGACTCATAAGAAGGCGCGATAGAGTGTATAATCCACCTGCTGAGGGGCTGCTTACTATCAGGGAGGCCTCTCCTTGGAGGGCTGTAGCAGACGAGCAGTTGTACCAACTTCCTCCAAGGGCTTGTCCTATGAAATAAGGTATCGGGTGCTCACACCGAACACAGCCGGTTCAGCTTTTCCTGGTCTGGGGCATCGAATGAAGGAGGATAAAATGCTTGGAGCCTAAAACCTTGTGGGATGACCGAGGGGCCCTTGGGAGCGTAACTCGCTCTAGGGTGTAAGAACTTACTGTCCATGCTGGGAGTGAACTCCAGAAAAGAGTGGGCCAAAGAGAGGGTCTGTATGGCCAATCACATAAACCACCTTAAATTGTTTACGGTTTACTGCAATAAGCATATTTGTATTTACATATTTTATTTCTCATATATATGTATGTGTGTGTATGTGACGAATAAAATTGTATTTTATTTGAGTTGTGTTAGTGTTAGGATGGTTTTCACACTGTTTCACACACATTCCTTTGTCTGCTCAGTGTCTATAGAATATTTACGATGTTAGTCTGTAAGGTAAACATCATATATATCTTTATATATGCTTTTATTTGATATAGTTTTTATACTTTATTTATCTGCCTTCTTTTCCTTTGCTTTATTTTTCTCTCCATCCTATTCCCTCATGCCGGACCCTTGTAAAAAGCATTTCAATGCATGTCGCACCCTGTATGTGTGTGTATGTGACGAATAAAATTGTATTTTATTTGAGTTGTGTTAGTGTTAGGATGGTTTTCACACTGTTTCACACACATTCCTTTGTCTGCTCAGTGTCTATAGAATATTTACGATGTTAGTCTGTAAGGTAAACAGGGAGTCTTATCTGGGCTCACACATCTCTGGCTAGTATCTCCTCTTGTCTAAACAGGAGACAAGTTTAGGACAGCCTTTTCTCTGTATGTGTATATATACGTTCTGCTGCCTGCAATAAACTGTTGAGGAAGCATTTGCTGTGTGCGGTGTGATTCTTCCCTGATCAGAAAGGCCTACGGGTATCACAGATCATATGGAAAACCTCTCCACGAATTAAGTTTCGTTTGGGCATGATAAAAATCTAACAGTTTTGGTGTCACAAGTGGGATACTTTCAGCAATATCCAAAAAGGGAAATCACGCATCAAGGTGAGTTTAATGCACTTCCTTGTTGGCGGGGATTGTCCCGTATGCCAGCCAATAGGGCTGCATATGTTTTCATGTCTTGGTTATGCATTAATTGTTTAATGATAATTTCCTTTGGTGGGATGATTTCGTCGCGACATTGGTTTCCTCACCTTAGATGTAAGATGCAAGATTAGAAGACGTTTTTTACGGTCTGTCTAATATAGGCGATATTGTCTGAAGTATCCAAAAGAATCCACGATAATTTATATGCCTGAAAAAATAGATGAATGAAAATGAATTGTTTTTAAGAAAAAAAAAAAACAAGTGAGAGAAAATAGAAAAGGAACTAAAGAAAAACGGACATTTTCAAAAGACTTCAATCTTGTTTTGGCTTTATAGGCAATTTTTTCTCCTACCTAACAAAATTTGTGATTCAATTGGAGAGATTTTTTTTTGAAGACTGCGATCCCCCTGGTGCCTAGTGTTGTATTGTCTATGTTTTAAGTGTTGTGTGTCTGTTCTTTGTTCTATGTAAAAAAGATGGGTCATAACATTTCTTGCTTATTGCCGGAAAAAAACACAAAGATTTTATGTATAGGAGTTGTTATGGAACTAATCCTTATTTAGAATATTTGGCATTATGGAGTGAAATTGTGTCACATCTAGAGATTCCTAGAGATTTAGATGCTGCTAGAGGTTTCTACTATGCTCCAGGTTAAGTTAACCCGTTATGCTCTGCACTGCAACAGGAAGTGGTGCATTCCAGCCTCAGCACAAAACTCAAGGAGGAGGTCCTAGGAAAAAGGGGAAGTTCTTCTTTTTTGGAATAGATAGATTCCAATTTCATGTCCTGTAACGCACCTTTTGCCTGTAGTGACATCGACTGATACTAATTTTTATTATAGCTTTACAATCATTCCAAACTCGCCTTTAAACCTTTTAGGAAGAGATATGATGCATAAAATGGGAATGGAGATTCTGTTTTTTGAAAGCAATGTCTCACTGTCTTTTCCTTCTGTCCTCATGCTCTCAACTGAGCCACAGCCACATCCGGAAGATCTTTTCCAAGGTAGTACAAAGGTCCTGCCTGATGAACCAAATTTGGAGTTTTGAAGTTAACCCTTAATTATGGGCCTCTCACAAAGATGAGGCAGGTTTAATCCAGGTAAAACCGTATCATGCACTCATGAAAACACACCATCCGATTTTTGTTAAACAATATCCATTGTCGAAAGAGAAGAATGTTGGCATTGCTCCAGTTATTGACAATTTATTGTCACAAGGTGTTTTGATCGAGACACATTCACCTTATAACACACCGATTAATCCCATCTTGAAGGCGGATAAAAAATGCTGGAGGTTAACACAAGATTTACGTGAGATTAATAAATTAGTTATTCCATTAGCTCCTTTGGTGCCCGATGTAGCTACCATTGTTAACTCTATACCAGCGACTCACAGATTTTTTACTGTGATTGATCTTTGTTCTGCTTTTTTCTGTGTCCCTTTGGCCTCAGAGACGCAGCCGCTTTTCGCATTTACCTATAGGGGACGTCAATTCACCTGAAAACGTCTTCCTCAGGGTTTTGTTGACTCGCCAGCCGAATTATACTAAACCTTTTCACCTATATGTGCACGAACGTGGTGGTACGGCTGCGGGGATCCTAGCCCAGGAACACTGTGACAGATATCGCCCTGTTGCGTATCTTTCCAAATCTTTAGACAACATAGCACAGGGGTTGCCCTCGTGCTTGCGTGCAGTGTCTGCTGCGGCTCTGATGGTCCGGGAGGCTGAGAAAACGGTGCTGTCACATCCTTTGATACTGTACACCTCACATCAGGTAACAGCTATTTTACACAACATATGACAGCACAACGTGGATCTGGTTATGAAACCACACTTTTGGCAACGGAAAACGTAACTATTAAGCCTTCTTCTCAGCCACATTCAGCTGTAGTAGTTCTGCGTGATCTGCCAGAAGATATTGACTTCGATGGTTTTGACGACACGATTGCCTTAAAAACATTGAACAAGAAACCTCTTGTAGGCCCGATCTTTTAGATACGGCACTGGACGAGGGGGATTGTCTATATGTAGATGGTTCATGTTCAAAACCTTCTGATGGTGTGTATTTGTGTGGATATGCAGTTGTAAGATTACCTGATATAATAGTTGGGGCTAAATCATTACCATACACATCAGCACAAGCTGCAAAGTTGGTCGCACTTACAAGAGCTTGTCAGTTGTCTGAAGGTAAAGTAGTGACTATATACACTGATTCTAAGTATGCTTATGGTGTTGTGCATGATTTTGCCGAAACATGGAAGCAAAGAGACTTTAAAACAGCTGATGGAAAGCCCATAGCACATTTTGATCGTATAGGTAACCTTTTAAAAGCTGTTCAGCTCCCTGCCAAAGTGACCATAGTGAAGGTTAAAGGACATGCCGTAGGTGATTCAGAGGAAACTCAGGGAAATACATTAGCGGATAAAGTAGCTAAGGAAGCAGCAAAACAACCAGTAGATTTGGACACAGTACATACAAATCCTGAGATCTCGATGATGTCACATATCTCCAATATACCAGACATTGACCTAAAAATACTTCAAAGTCAGCCTACTGAGGAGGACATTGAGTATTGGGCTTCTAAACAATGTAAATCAGATTCTGCTGGTATCATTAGAGATGTAGATGGCAAAATTGCTCTTCCAAAACTAGCCCTAATGGTGTTGGTGAAGCATTATCATGGGATGTCACACATTAGCATAGCTAAAGTCATACAGGCTATAAATGCATTATACTGTATTGCTGATGCAGCTAAAAAAAACAAGCTAGTGTTGGATTCATGTGTGCCAAAACTAACGTACATCGACCTGTACAACATACTGCGCTTACTTTTCCTGAAGCCCCTTTCCACACCTACAGATACATTTTACACATATGCCACCTGTAGGAAATTTGAGATATCTCTTGGTTATAGTTGACAGATTCAGTAAGTGGCCAGAAGCATTTGCATGTGCGACAGAGAACGCTAAAACCGTTGTCAAAATATTAACAAAAGAGATCATTTCTAGGTTCGGTATTCCTAGTGTGATTGAAAGTGATAATGGCACACCTTTTGCTTCGAAGGTAACACAACTTTTGGCTAAAAGCTTAGCAATTTATTGGCATTTTAATATTCCCTATCACCCACAGTCAGCTGGAGTGGTACAGAGAACAGACAGAACCATTAAGGAACGTATTACTAAAGCCTGCATTGAAACAGGCTGAAATTGGACTGTTGTTCTCCCGGCAGTACTCACAGAAATGAGAATGACCCTATCTTCAACAAAACTAACCTTTTAAGGTTTTATGTTATAACCTTTCCCGACCCCATGGGTCAGGGGACGCACTGGAGTTTCTTCCTTAGGTAACCTGGAAGTGATGGTGGACGACCACGTTTCTGCCCTGGTTGAGAAATTGAATTCTATCAGTGCTGATGTCTCACTAACTCTTCCTCCGCCTACAGATAAGCCAACACACCCTTTTGTGCCTAATCAGCAGGTCCTGATAAGAAGTCTGAAGCCTACCAAGGTCGTTGAGCCGAAGTATCTGGGTCCAGCGACTGTTCCAGCTGTAACCAGAACTGGAGTTCTGACTGATTATCAGCCACAGTGGATACACGCAAGCAGGATCAAATCAGCACCCACTTATTCTATGCACTAATTGGTCTGTTGGCCTCAGAAGCCTGCCTAAGTGAGTATTCAGGGCTAAAACAGTTGAGAGCCCACGGAAAGATCCTTTCTTTATAGTAAAAATGGGGCCACCTCCGGGGTGAAGATCTGACTCACTTAACTGTTTGTTTAGCTCACCCTGATACCTGCTCGAGGTCTAAATTCTATAACTATATGTGCATAGTTGTAATTACACTCCCTAACCTCTTTGAACACATTATTCAGTGAGAAGAGACTGTACCTGTATACGTTATAATACTGCTAATAGACATATTGAATAAGCACTGAGAAATAATTGTCTCATGATGTCTTGGAGAACGTGAAACCACTGCTGAACAAAGATTTTTTTAAGTAGATTAAGAGTTTGTTTACGAGTGTTGAACACTATTTTTTTTAGGATTGATTCTTTTATTGATTGTTGGAATTATACTTTGTATGTTGCCATGTTTGATGATGATGGTAAGACAGGCCATAAAGGCCTCAATTAGAGTGGTGATGATGAAGGATTATATGCATGTAGGGAAAGAATGAAATGGAATCTCTATGTTTTTGTTTGTCTTTATCTTTTCATTTGCAGTTTGTGTCACCGTTTCTGTTCCCCGGATGAACATCCTATGGTTTGGGTGTGTGATGCTAAATCATAAATGATTTAAAGTGCCCATTGTTAGTGTTAGGATGGTTTTCACACTGTTTCACACACATTCCTTTGTCTGCTCAGTGTCCATAGAATATTTACGATGTTAGTCTGTAAGGTAAACAGGGAGTCTTATCTGGACTCACACATCTCCAGCTAGTATCTCCTCTTGTCTAAACAGGAGACAAGTTTAGGACAGACTTTTCTCTGTATGTATATATATACGTTCTGCCGCCTGCAATAAACTGAAGAGGAAGCATTTGCTGTGTGCGGTGTGATTCTTTCCTGAATTCAGAAAGGCCTACGGGTATCGCAGATCGTATGGAAAACCTCTCCACGAATTAAGTTTCGTTTGGGCATGATCAAAATCTAACAAGTTGTAAAATGCACGTCTGCACAGCAGGATAAAAAACATTCCCATCAGACTTCACCTGCAGCCTCATTACCGGTTTTCTAACTGCAGAATCTAAAGAAAAAAAATATATAATAATTTATCTCATTTTCTTTTTCCTTTCAGTCATGTTCTTAAAAAGTGCATGTGGATCCTTTATGTTGGAGAAATATTGTTTATGTACTGAATTTAGGGTATTTTGTTTTGTAAATTTCAATCCTTCAAATTAGGCATTTAATTTTTTTAAATGAATCCAATCGAACGGGGGCCAAAACTTAGGACACACTTGAGGTCGTGGGCCGAACAGGACAAACATTTATTGAACACACTAAAACTAAATATTTTTTTTAACATAAATATGAATAAAAACAGACTGAAATATTATTCAAAAATAAATCAACTTAATCTTTGAATAACTTATATATAATATTATTGAAAATAATTATTATATTGAATAACCTGCTGACGAGACTCTGATTTCTCCTCTGTTTTCACACCAGCTTCACTTTGTGATTTTGGTGAAAAACATCTACTGAAATGTCAGATTCTTCTTTAACTCTTCTACTTTCTTGCTTTTTTATCTTCTGCTCTACATTCAGGTTCTTCAGCTTCTCCTGATGTTTTGTCTCCTAGTTCCGTTTCAGATTTAATTCCTCAATTACAATCACATTCACTCCACTAATAACACACACGTGTTTACCAGCAGTGTCAGTAAACATCTACTCAGTGTCAACTTTTCTCTTCACCACTGTGAGGCGCTGTTTCACAATAAATGTACAATAGAGTTAAATACATCAACAGAAGCTCCACTTGATTGACGCTGGAATGTTCTCAGAAGGTCTAGTGTTCGGTAAGACAGCTGAAGTGCTGCATTATGGGATCTGTAGTTTGTGTTTATCAGCGCTTCATATCGCCATGACATTAATAACAATAATAATAGATCTTTATACACAACACAAGCTACATCAAGTGCAACCTAGTGCAAACAGTGCAGACAGACAAGATACAAAACCCGATATAGTGTTGACCAGTAAACTTACTGTATACGTTGATTATACAGTACTTAAATAAAATACATTAAATATAAATGATTTACTACATAAATGATTTACTACAACAGTAAACTATGTTCATTGTACATGTTCAACATTTAGGCATTACAGGCCGTGCTTTTTTTTCTTATAGAAGATATTCCCATCTGGTTGCAGCTTCCAGGACAGTGTGATGTTCTTGAACATGACATGTCCCTCCAGTTTATTTTTCATCTGAAGATCAGATTCAGGATTTAATCATTAAAACATACAAGAAAAATGATACTAGAGCAGCATTCTTGAGAATAACTAAAATGTGTGCAGGTGATCAGTAAGAAAGTGGAAACTCACCAAATTTCAGGGACTCACCTGCTCTAAAATGGACGACTGTACAGCAGAATCAAACACACTTCCATCAGACTTCACCTGCAGCCTCATCACCTGTTTTCTCACGGGGGAATCTACAGAATAAACACATACATTGTTCTTTTCCTTTTTCTTTTCCTTGGACTTTTTCTTATGTGGTTGTTCTTTAGTTCATTTAAATAACAGGTATTTACTGTTACTTACTGGTGTAACAGAAGAAATAGTACTGAGAAGTGCACAGTTCATCAGCGTACAGCCCGTTATAGAATGCTCCACAGTTATCTGAGCCACGGTAATTATTGGGTTGTGCAGGATACCATGGGAGTTTTGAGGTCTTGGTGTTGTTTAACCACTTCCACGTCTCTCTGTACAGCCCAAACCAGGAATCCCCCTGGATAGTCATCACCTGTGTTATGAAGTCATTATCTGAGCTGGTAAGAGAACTGGCGAGGTCTGTGTAACGTGTTCGGCAGTAAGTCTGAGCTCCAGCCCAGTTTAGGAGAGGACTAGCCACACCGATAAACCTGTCAGCACCACTGAGATTATCTGGGAATAAGAATAAAACAAACTACTAAATAACTATATATATCCACACTCATTCAATATATCATTTATCATTTTTCTATTATTACTTCTTTATTTTGAACTTTTTTTGAGCAACCACTAAACTTTTAATCACAAATTAAGCACCCTGAACCACACACTGTATACCAACAGGCTTGGATCAGGATAATCACCTGTTGCAGTGACACCATAACTTGAACATGAGAATTGAGTATTTTTATTTTCCAAAGATCTTTTTTTTTTTTTTTTGCTGACATTCTTGGAATCTTAGTGCTAGCTTATGGTCTAATTACATTTTGCATAGAAGGAAAAAACTACAGCTAGAACAAATGTGGAAATTGGCTCTCAATAAGGAGAAAGACTCACCGTCGTAGCATATGAAAGGCTTTAGATCTGCACATGGTTTATCAGCCCAGTATCCAGTTGTATTCATTATTACACAACACCATTCTTTCGCAGCGTAATTATTCGGCTCTCCAGGCATCCAATTCGTTAAAATGCTGTTCTTCAGCAGGACCTCATTTAAGGACCAGCGCCAACTATTGACATCATTGTACAATCCGATCCAGGCAAATGTGTCCAGTTTTTGTCTTACTGCCTCTTTCCTAATTTGTAATAAATCGACATCAGTGATGACTATTGCCAGGTCAGTGTACATCATCCTGCAGTAATTCTGTGCATCAGACCACGACTTCTTCATCAGGATCAGGTAATAATTGCGTGAAATCTCTTGCGGGACGGATACGTCCAATAGTATAAGACCTGTTGGCGATAATCTGTTATAGATTATTCTAAAGATTTTAGATATCATACAGCATGCACTGGAAGAACTTTACAGATGAAGTTCACCACATATGAAGAATCAATTCTACAACCCAAAATCAGAAAAAGGTTAAAGGAGAATACGGAAGGGTGTCAAATTAGCAGCAAGTTTAAGAGAAAACACACCAAAAAAAGATTTTGCTGATCAATAAAATCATGTAGAAGTAAAACACATTGAAAAAAAAATATTTTTGAATACTTCAATGATAATGAGAGTTAGATGTAAATGATAATGTGGTGTGCATGACAACTCTGAATATGGGCCCTGTGTGTGTGTGTGTGTGTGTGTGTGTGTGTGTTTGTGTGTGTGTGTGTGTGCTTAGAAATACACTTACCATTGAGATAAAGGATGAGAAAAAGTCTCTTCATCATGAATAAACACGTGGTCACTGTGGGGTTAAAATGAGTTATTAAAACATTTAACAGTGTTAAATGTCTACGGTGCTGAAATAAGCTTCCATCCATCCATCCATCCATCCATCCATCCATCCATCTATCTATCTATCTATCTATCTATCTATCACACTGTAGCACATGTTAAACCAATAGCTTGCAGCCATGTAATTTTATAACTATAATTTATTATAAAATTATAAAATAAATGTCACCCAACACCAAAACATACCTTAGATCTGAAATCTGCTGCTGTTTCTATATAGGTGTAGTTTTCACTGCTTAAATACTTCAACTAGACACCTTTTTCTTTACACAAATCACTTGTGTTCAAAATATACAGAGAAAAAAACAAATTCAGAGTATTTACATCAGGCAGAGACTAATTTCCATTGTGGATGTGACAGAATTGAATTCCCCTGCATGTTGGTGCTGTAATGCCCAGCTGATGATTTATTAGATTTAATTTAGTTTAACTGGTGGTAGTGTTTACCCAGAACACAGTGCGGGTTTGTGTATTCGATGGATTTGCAACTTTTATCTCATCGATTTGAAAGAGCACAGATAAATAAGGGCCTTGCTCAAGGGCCCCAAGAGTGGCCGCTTGGCAATAGCAGGGCTTGAACCCTGGATCTTCAGAGCAGTAACCCTGAGCTACCACCTCCGGGTATTAGTGAAATATTATAATTTTAGAAGTAGTCAAACCTCATCTAAAATAATAAATTCCCCCATTAGAAACGGTTATGCACATTATCACGTAAGCTGCAGTTATCACACCCCTAACTAAAGAACCTGACCTTGATCCCTGTCAGATGTCCAACCATAGGCCAAGATTAAACCACCCTTTTATCTTCAAGATCCTGGAAAACCTTGTAGCACAGCAGTTCTGCTCATATCTGCATTGCAGCATGCGTATTAGTGTATGCACACAATTTCTTCATCTGTGGTATGGGCCAGGACATTCAGGATATGCTTGCTGAGAATCATCTCATATCACAAATATCAGAAATATTTTCACAATGCAGAAAAAAACTATTTTGTGGTTTTGTTAAATTTAGGTTTTGCAGTGTCTTACTTTCGTGATGTTAAGAATCCTTACTACAACCAAAAGATGATCAAATTTGGTTGAAAACATTTGTTTAGTCACACCTTTGTGTGAATAGTTTTGCTTAATGTAAACATCTGGGGAGATCACTCCCAG
This sequence comes from Silurus asotus, assembly GCA_024362625.1. NCBI lineage: Eukaryota > Metazoa > Chordata > Actinopteri > Siluriformes > Siluridae > Silurus > Silurus asotus. The sequence continues at coordinate 227,676 of MU551651.1, forward strand.
TCTTAATGTTTAATTCATGCTCAAATTGTGGATGTGAGTCTCAAAGATTTAGTGTGTGTGTAATTAGGCACAGATGAACTCAATCACATGGCTACTGAAAGCAGTGATTATGTGAGTGCTCTCAGACTGTGGCAGACAAATGTGGAGGGTGGTTGCTAGGTTTTGAAGTCTCTCAGGGGCAGATATCTGATGCTTTTCCCGCATTACAATTTCCTCCCTAGGAAAGGATACGGTATCTCACAAAAGTGAGTACATCCCTAACATTTCAGCAACCTTTATAGTATCTTCTCAAGGGACAATACTATAGAAATGAAAAGGGATATATTTTAGAGGAGTCAATGTGCAGCTTGCAAGGTGAATCAACCAGCAGCAGTCTTGGAGGGAAAATCCAGAGGACCAAGCTTTAGAGGTTGACACTCCAGGAATGGAGCAGGATGGACAGAGGACTCATTAGAACATGCGATAGCATGGATAATCCACCTGCTGAGTGTCTGCTTACTATCACTGAGTCTTAACTGTGAGATGCCTCTATGAAGGCTCTGTCAGAAGCTCGAAAAGGGGGACTCAGGTAGAGCCTCCAACACAATGGCCAGGTCCCACCCAGGCACTCTAGGTCACACCGGAGCCCTCAGCCGTGGAGAAAACGCATCGGAAGCGGGTCTCTGCCCCACGATTGCTTTGCCATGGGGCATGATACATTAAAACAGCGGACACGTAGACTTTAAGGGGTGGACAGAGCCAACCCTTGTGTGAACTGTTCCTGCAGGAACTCAGCACTGAACTGGCCAGGCAGTTGACTGGGGCCAATTGGTGCTGAACGTACCGTGCAGTGATCAGGTGCCATCTCACTGCATACGACCTCCTCATGGATTGGGCTCTGGAATAGACCTCGGTGAAGAGACAGGATCCTGGAAGCTGTGCCCCCTCAGAGGCCACAGCCACAACCTTTACAGCTCTGTTTTACACTGGATGTCCTTCATAACGCAACCAGGCTTGGGACCAGCACTAAAAATGCATTGGCTTGTCCATCACTAATGGCTGGGTTTATACATACCCACTTCAAAACGTATTTATAATTATAAAGAGACTCCTTCAATTAAAAACTACTATTTTGAGATTTATATCCCTTGTCCTTTATTTGAACTACACTACAATCCCCCACCAGACTGTGTTAAAAAATAACTCAGTAGATTTTACTCTAAATAAATTATAAATTAGCTACTTTTTACTTTAAGTAGATTTTTAGACCGATTACTTTACCTGTCCTTTTGTAAAATCTTATTTAAGTAACAGTACTTTTACTTGAGTAGAGTATTTTAATACTTCTTTACTTCTGGTCAAAGAGACTTGTTTACTTGCAGGCATGGTAAGTTGTAGTGTGGTTTTGGAACATGTAAAATACAAATGTAAAATACATGTTGTGGATCGTAGCAACTGCCATCAGTACTGCAGTTATAACTATTAATTAAATAACATTTAGTAGATGTTGACACATCTTTAGTAGTTGACACTATGGTTCAATATAAAACAATTATTGATGAAATAATACAAAGTTATAAAAACTAGAAACAGACCTTATTATGTAGATTTTTATTGACTGGAGAAAACAAAAGATTAAACAAACTTAATAATATATTGCATTTAATAAATGTTATATAGCTAAAAATTTAAATTGCAGAAATATTGAAAAGTCATTTCATATCGCAAATATAATAAATATGATGTTGTTTCATGACGAAAAAAACTAAACTCGTTCATGGTTTTGTTAACTTTAGGTTTTGTCATGACTTACTTTCCTGATGTTAAGAGCCCTTACTAGAAGAACTAGAAGATTTCATCACATCACCCCTATCTCATCCACTTTACATTGGATTAAGTCAAAGATCAAATTTGGTTAAAAACATTTGTTTAGTCACACCTTTGTCTGAATAGTTTCGCTCAAGGTAAAGTTCTGGAGAGGTCAAGAGTATCACTCCCTTTCTGAATTAATGTTTAATGCATGCTCAAATTGTGGATAAGAGTCACCTAAAAATTTAATGTGTGTATAATTAAGCACAAGTGAACTCAATCACATGGTTACTGAAAGCAGTGATTATGTGAGTGCTCTCACATAATCACTGCTTTCAGTAACCATGTGATTGAGTTCACTTGTGCTTAATTACACACACGCTAAATTTTTAAGTGACTCTTATTCACAATTGTGATAGTGTATCCTTTCATCAGGACCAGATTGTAATAAAGGAAAAGCATCAGGGGCAGATATCTGATGCTTTTTCCTTCATTACAATCTGGTCCTGATGAAAGCATACACTATCTCACAAAAGTGAGTACATTTTAGCAACCTTTATAGTTTCTTCTCAAGGAACAATACTATAAAAATAAAATTGGATATATTTTAGAGAAGTCAATGTGCAGCTTGTATAGCAGTACAGATTTACTGTCTTCTTAAAATAACTCAACATACGGCTATTATTGTCTGAATAGCTGGCAACTAAAGTGAATACACCCTAAATGATAACATCTCTCGGTTACGTATGTACTTGCAGGGACGCCGGCAGTGTGACAAGGGGACGCAGCATCTCGTTTCCTCAGGGAGCTAGGGGTTACATACGTAACCAAGAGACATTACCTTTGAGGAACTCGAGCTGCATCACAACGCTTTGGGGACAGTCCAATGCCACCAACCTGACCGGTCCCTGAATAGTGTGTATAAGCACAGCTTATTTCAAAAGAACAGAGAGGCAAGGAGTGGCACAGAGGTCAAGGTTATAAGGCCTGACAAAGTTTAGCGATGTGGATCAGCCCACAGCATCGCAAAGGTCTTGGAGGGAAACTCCAGAGGACCAAGCATTAAATGCTGACACACTCCAGGTCGAGGGCACTCTGATCCCGAATGGAGCAAGGTGGCCAGAGGACTCATAAAAAGACACGATAGCGTGGATAATCCACCTGCTGAGGGTCTGCTTACTATCAGGGAGGCCTCTCCTTGGAGGGCCGTAACAGACAAGCAGGTGTACCAACTTCCTCCAACGGCTTGTCCTATGAAATAAGGTATCGGGTGCTCAAACCGAACACAGCCGGTTCAGCTTTATCTGGTCTGGGGGCAGGAATGGAGGAGAATAGAATGCCTGGAGCCTTACATGTTGTGGGACGACCGACGGGCCTTTGGGAACATAACACGCTCTAGGGTGAAAGTAGGCACTGGCCATGCTGGGAGTGAACTCCAGAAAAAAGTGGGCCAAAGAGAGGGTCTGTAGATCACCCACTTTCCTCAGAAAGCAGAGAGACCAGCAAAAACACAGTCTTAACTGGCCTCCATAAAGCCTCAGTCAGAAGCTTGAGAAGGGGGCTCAGATAGAGCCCCCAACACAATGGCCAGGTCCCACTCAGGCACTCTAGGTCGCACCTGGAGGCCTCATCTATGATGAAAATGCATCAGAAGCGAGTCTCTGCCCTGCGATTGCCCCACGATGGGGTTATGATACACTGAAACAGCGGACGCGTAGACTTTAAGGGGTGGACGGAGCCAAACCTTTTTAAGAACTGTTTCTGCAGGAACTCAGCACTGAACCGGCCGGGCAGTTGACTGGGGCCAATTGTTGCTGAACGTACCGTGCAGTGAACAGATGCCATCTAGCTGCATAAGACTTCCTTGTGGATGGAGTTCAGGAATGGACCTCTGTGGAGAGACTGGATCCTCAAGCTGTGCCCCCTCAGGGGGCCACAGCCACAACCTTCACAGCTTCATTTTAAACTGGATGTCCTTAATAACGCAACCAGGCTTGGGACCAGCACTAAGAGTGCACTGGCTTGTGCAACACTAATAGGTGGGTTCATACATACCCACTTCAAAACTTATTTATAATTATAAAGAGATTCCTACAATTAAAACAACTAGTTTGAGATTTATATCCCTTGTCCTTTTTCAACTACACTACAATCCCCCACCAGACTGTTGCTCTTAAAAAAAAAATTACTTTTACTCTAAGTAAATTATACATGAGCTACTTTTTAATTTGAATTGAGTAGATTTTTAGACAACTTTACTTGTCCTTACGTATAATCTTATTTAAGTAACTTATATTTAAGAACGCCAGCTGTACTTACTGTACACATATGACTGTGTGGCCACTTCCAACTTCATCACCATCATCAAGTTTGCTGATGACTCCTGTTGTGGTGGGCCTGATCTCCAACAACGACGAGACGGGCTACCTACAGGGGGTTAAAAACCTGGATAGATGGTTCCCAAGGAGAACCTTCTCCTGAATGTCATCAAGACTAAGGAGTTGATCGTGGACTTCAGCACGAAGCAGTAGCGGTCATACCAACTGCTAAACATCAACGGGACCCCAGTGGAGAGAGTGGACAGTTTCCGGTACTTAGGTGTTCACATCACACAGGACCTGTCCTGGTCCTGTCACACCAACACCCTGGTGAAGAAGGCACCAAGGTGTGTCTTCTGTACCATCTGAGATGGTTAAGGGACTTTAAACTACCCTCTCAGGTGCTTAAGAATTTCTACACCTGCACTATATAAAGACTGTTTTGACATGTAGCATCACTTTCTGGTTCGGTAACAGCACCATGCAGGACAGACAAGCCCTCCACAGGGTGGTGCCTTCAGCTGAACGTACCATCCACACCGAGATCCCTAACCTGCAGGACGTCTACAGCACACGGTACCGGACCAGAGCCAGGAAGATTATGAAGTACCTCAGCCATCCCAAAAATTTACTCTTTTCTTTGTTGCATTCAGGGAAATGCTTCCGCTCTCTGAAAGCGAACACAGAGAGAATGAGGAGGAGCTTCTTCCCGCAGGCCATTTGGAGTTTGAATAAAGTTGTTTATAAGCAAAAACAAAAGCAAGTGAACCAGGGGCCAAAACTCAAAACACACTTGAGGTCATGGGCCAAACAGGACAAACATTTATTGAACACACTAAAACAAAATGTTTTTTTTTTTTTTTTACATAAATATGAATATGAATAAAAACAGACAGGAATATTATTTCAGAATAAATCAACTTAAACTTTAATATAATAATTTAATATTTTGCTCTCCATAAAAATATCTTCTTTCAAACACCAGACGTCTCACAGCTTCATAATACAGCTCTTAAGAAACTCTCCCTCAGTAAATAACCTGCTTATAAGACTCTTATTTCTTCTCTGTTTTCACACCATCTTCACTTTGTGATTTTGCTCTGGTGAAAAACATCTGCTGAAATGTCAGATTCTTCTTTAACTCTTCTACTTTCTGGATCTTCTCCTCTGCATTCAGGTTTTTCAGCTGATGTTTTGTCTCGTAGTTCCATCTAAGATTCAATTCCTTAATTACAGCCACATTTGTTTCAGTGTCAGTAAACATCTAATCAGAAACCCATCTGTTTTGAAAGGCTCTGTTTTCAGACGCCACGTTTCTCTTAGCCACTATGAGGCGCTGTTTCACAATAACTTTACAATAGAGTTAAATACATCAACAGAAGCTCGACTTGATTGACGCTGGAATGTTCTCAGGAAGTCTAGTGTTCAGTAAGGCAGCTGAAGCGCGGCATTATGGGATCTGTAGTTTGTGTTATCAGCGCTTCATATCGCCGGCACATTAATAACAATAATAATAGATCTTTATAAAGCTAAAAGCTAAAAATTAGAAATTGCATAATAGTGGAAAGTATATAATATTTGAAATGTTCAAATACACACAGGTTGTTAAGTTGCATCATCATTTTCATAAATTAAATATAAATGATTTACTACATAAATGATTTACTACAACAGTAAACATGTAACAGTAAACTATGTTCATTGTACATGTTCAACATTTAGGCATTACAGGCCGTGCTTTTTTTTCTTATAGAAGATATTCCCATCTGGTTGCAACTTCCAGGACATTGTGATGTTCTTGAACATGACATGTCCCTCCAGTTTATTTTTCATCTGAAGATCAGATTCAGGATTTAATCATTAAAACATACAAGAAAAATGATACTAGAGCAGCATTCTTGAGAATAACTAAAATGTGTGCAGGTGATCAGTAAGAAAGTGGAAACTCACCAAATTTCAGGGACTCACCTGCTCTAAAATGGACGACTGTACAGCAGAATCAAACACACTTCCATCAGACTTCACCTGCAGCCTCATCACCTGTTTTCTCACGGGGGAATCTATAGATTAAACACATACATTGTTCTTTTCCATTTTCTTTTACTTGGACTTTTTCTTATGTGGTTATTCTGGAATGAAGCCAATAAAATCCAGTCATGTTCATAAAAATGTAGAATCTTTATGCTGTAGGCATTTTGTTTAAATAATTATTTTGTGGTATTTTGCTTTGTGAACTTTGATCCTTCCTATTAGGCATCATTTTAATTATGAATAAGGCTGTTTGTGGTTTTAGTTCATTTAAATAACAGGTATTTACTGTTACTTACTGGTGTAACAGACGAAATAGTACAGAGCAGTGCATGGTTCATCAACGTACAGCCCTTTAAAGAGTGCTCCACAGTTATCCGAGCCATAAACATTATTGGGTTGTGCATTATACCATGGGAGTTTTGAGGTCTTGGTGTTGTTTAACCACTTCCACGTCTCTCTGTACAGCCCAAACCAGGAATCCCCCTGGATAGTCATCGCCTGTGTTATGAAGTCATTATCTGAGCTGTTAAAAGAGCTGGCAAGGTCTGTGTAATGTGTTCGGCAGTAAGTCTGAGCTCCAGCCCAGTTTAGGAGAGGACTAGCCACACCGATAAACCTGTCAGCACCACTGAGATTATCTGGGAATAAGAATAAAACAAAAAAACAGAATGCAATGATTTTAATATTTGTTTAGAATACAACATAGATGACATATCACATTTTTAAACAGAAAATTTATCATTTTAAAAGAAAAATAACTTGATTTAAATTTTTATGGCATCAACACATCCCAAAAAAGTTGGGACAAGGCCATGTTCACCACTGTGTGGCACCCCTTCTTCTTTTATAACAGTCTGCAAACTTCTGGGGACTGAGGAGACAAGTTGCTGAAGTTTAGGAATAGGGATGTTGTCCCATTCTTGTCTAATACAGGCTTCTAGTTGCTCAACTGTCTCAGGTCTTCTTTATCGCATGTTCCTCTTTATGATGCGCCAAATGTTTTCTATGGGTGAAAGATCTGGACTGCAGGCTGCCATTTCAGTACCCAGATTCTTCTTCTACACAGCCATGATGTTGTAATTGATGCAGTATGTGGTCTGGAATTGTCATGTTGGAAAATGCAAGGTCTTCCCTGAAAGAGACGACGTCTGGATGGGAGCAGATGTTGTTCTAGAACTTGGATATACCTTTCAGTATTGATGGTGCCTTTCCAGATGCCCATGCCACACGCACTCATGCAACCCCATACCATCAGAGATGCAGGCTTCTGAACTGAGCGCTGAGAACAACTTGGGTTGTCCTTCTCCTCTTTGGTCCGGATGACATGACGTCCCAGTTTTTCCAAAAGAACTTCAGATTTTGATTCGTCTGCCCACAGAACAGTTTTCCACTTTGCCACAGTGCATTTTAAATGAGCCCTGGCCCTGAGAAAACACCTGGGGTTCTGGATCATGTTTAGATACGGCTTCTTTTTTGTCCTATAGAGTTTTAGCCGGCGACGGTGAATGACACGGTGGATTTTGTTCACCGCTAATGTTTTCTGGAAGTCTTCCTGAGCCCATATTGTGATTTCCATTACAGTAGCGTTCCTGTATGTGATGCAGTGCCGTCTAAGGGCCCGAAGATCACTGGCATCCAGTATGGTTTTTCTGCCTTGACCCTTACACACAGAGATTGTTCCAGATTCTCTGGATCTTTGGATGATATGATGCACTGTAGATGATGAGAACTTCAAACTCTTTGCACTTTTTCTCTGAGAAACTCCTTTCTGAATTTGCTGCACTATTTTTCACTGCAGCATTTGGGGAACTGGTGATCCTCTGCTCATCTTGACTTCTGAGAGACACTGCCACCCTGAGAGGCTCTTTTTATATCCAATCATGTTGCCAATTGACCTAATTAGTTGCAAATTGGTCCTCCAGCTGTTCCTTAAATGTACATTTAACTTTTCTGGCCACTTATTGCTACCTGTCCCAACTTTTTTGCAATGTGTAGCTCTCATGAAATCCAAAATAAGCCAATATTTGGCATGACATTTTTAAAACATCTCACTTTTAACATTTAATATGTTATCTATATTCTATTGTGAATAAAATATCCGTTTATGAGATTTGTAAATTATTGCATTTCTTTTTAACCACAATTTGAACAGTGTCCTAACTGTTTTTGGAATAGGGTTTGTATATCCACACACATTCAGTATATCATCTGCATTTTTGTTATTATTACTTCTTTATTTTTTATTTTAAACTTCAGCAACCACAAACCTCTTAAGCACAAGTTAAGACCAGTTTCACCTGACAATTATTTTTTCATGAATCAGGAGAAAATCAATGTGCACGCTGAACCACATACTGTATACCAACAGGCTTAGATCCTGAGAATCACCTGTTGCATTGAACCCATAACTTGAACATGAGACTTGATTTTCTTTTAAATTTAACTTTCTTTGTTGCTGACATTCTTGGAATCTTAGGGCTATGGTCTAATTACATTTTTCATAGAATAAACTACAGCTGAAACAAGTGTGGGAAATTAGTTCGGATGAAAGAGTTCAAATTCAATATACCCTCTGCAGACCACAAAGCTTAAATAACATGGAAATGAAAATAAAAATGTAAACTGTAAATCTGAGCAACCTGGTACCAAATAAACTACATTACAGTACTGGTCTGCAAACTGGTGATTGGGAACCCCTTACCGTACCCCGTTACAGTATAAGTTCTTTGTTGTATGAAGAAAGGTGGAGGGAATGATCAAGGCCTCCAAAACCTTGATGCAAAATCACCAATTAGACCAAAACTAATCACATCACAATCTCGATAATGAGAAAGACTCACCGTCGTAGCATATGAAAGGCTTTAGATCTGCACATGGTTTATCAGCCCAGTATCCAGTTGTATTCATTATTACACAACACCATTCCTTTCCAGCGTAATTATTCGGCTCTCCAAGCTTCCAATTGGTAAAAATGCTGTTCTTCAGCAGGATCTCATTTAAGGACCAGCGCCAACTATTGGCATCATTGTACAATCCGATCCAGGCATATGTGGCCAGTTTCTGTCTTACTGCCTCTTTCCTAATTTGTAATAAATCGACATCAGTGATGATGATTGCCAGGTCAGTGTACCTCATCCTGCAGTAATTCTGTGCATCAGACCACGACTTCTTCATCAGGATCAGGTAATAATTGCGTGAAATCTCTTGCGGGACGGATACGTCCAATAGTATAAGACCTGTTGGCGATAATCTGTTATAGATTATTCGAAACATTTTTGATATCATACAGCATGAACTGGAAGAACTTTACAGATGAAGTTCACCATAAATGAAGAATCAATTCTACAACCCAAATTCAGAAAAAGGTTAAAGGAGAATACAGAAGGGTTTTAAATTAACAGCAAGTTTAAGAGAAAACACACACACACATAAAAAAGCGAGCTTTTTGAATGTATCAGTAATAATGTTTTTAACTATAAGACTGGAAGATTGTGCTAATAAATAAAATCATGTAGAAGTAAAACACATGAAAAAATATATATTTTTAAATACTTCAACAATTATGAGAGTTAGATATGAATGATAATGTTGTGTGCATGACAACTCTAAATATGGGCCCTGTGTGTGTCTGTGTGTGTCTGTGTGTGTGTGTGTGTGTGTGTGTGTGCTTAGAAATACACTTACTATTGAGATAAAGGATGAGAAAAAGTCTCTCCATCATGGATAAACACGTGGTCACTGTGGGGTTAAAATAAGTTATTAAAACATTTAACAGAGTTTGTCTACATGCCTTTTTTTTGTTGGCTCCTGGTGGGATTCAGTTACAAGTTGCCTACAAGTTGGAATGTTGCAATCACAGGATAGTTATGATAATGAATTAAAATATCTATCTATCACATTGCAGCACATGTGGACGTTTAAATCAATAGCTTGCAGCCATGTAATTGTATAATTGTAATATATTATAAAATTATTAAAAAAAAAATGCCACCCAACACCAAAACATACCTTAGCTCTGAAATCTGCTTCTGTTTCTATAACGTCTTAGTTTTCACTGCCTAAATACTTCAACTAAACACCTCGTCATTTCTTTACACAAATCACTTGTGTTCAAAATATGCACGTAAAACAAATTCGGAGTATTTACATCAGGCAGAGACTCATTTCCATTCTGAATGTGGCAGGGTTGAATGCCCCTGCGTGTTGCTGCTGTAATGCCCAACTGGTAGTTAATTAGATTTGATTTAGTTGAATTAGTGGTAGTATTTAAATGCCCAGAAAGGAAGCGCAGGAGGGTATAGGTATTGCCCTATAGTTGGACAGATGACAGGGGTCAAGGTCATACAAACACTTCTACATCTACATTTTGAAAATGCTAATCCTGATTTACCTTAGTCCAGCCTGCATGATTTCAACCTGAAATTGATTGAGTTGCTACACAACTGTACACCTACTCGATGAAATTATTGTAAAGAACAGTATTTTTGAGAGACTTAAGCGAAAAGTGTACACATGTCATAAAAGATAGGTGTACAGAGCATGTAACTGGACATCAGGACCTTTACACCGCACTCCATAACAGAATTGGATCATATGCTAAGCTAATTGTTATTTGCTTTGTTGATCATAAGTTATTTCATCGATATAAAAGAGCACAGATAATTAAGGGCCTTGTTAAAAGGGTCTAAGAGTGGCAGCTGGGCAATAGCAGGGCTTGAACCCTGGATCTTCAGAGCAGTAACCCTGAGCTACCACCTCCGGGTATTAGTGAATTATTATAACTTTAGAAGTAGTCAAACCTCATCTAAAATAATAAATTCCCCCATTGGGAATTATTATGCACATTATCATGTAAGCTGCAGTTATCACACCCCTAACTAAAGAACCTGACCTTGATCCCTGTCAGATGTCCAACCATAGGCCAAGATTAAACCACCCTTTTATCTTCAAGATCCTGGAAAACCTTGTAGCACAGCAGTTCTGCTCATATCTGCGTTACAGCATGCGTGTGAGTGTATGCACACAATTTCACACAATTTAAGAAATATGATGTTTCACAATACAATAAAAAAATTAATTCGTTCATGGTTTTGTTAACTTTAGGTTTTGCAGTGTCTTACTTTCCTGATGTCAAGAATCCTTACTACAACCAGAAGATTTCACCACATCACCCCTATCTCATCCATTTTACATTAGCTTTGAATTATAGATCAAATTTGGTTACAAACATTTGTTTAGTCACACCCTGTGTGTGAACAGTTTTGCTTAATGTAAAGGTCTGGAGAGGTCAAGGAGATCACTCACCCTCTCAAAGATTTAGTGTGTGTGTAATTGAGCCCAGGTGAACTTAATCACATGGTTACTGACAGCAGTGATTATGTAAGTGCTCTCAGTGATCTCAGACTGTGGCAGCCATATTTGGAGGCAGAGGTGGCTGCTAGGATATGGAGTCTCTCAGGGGCAGATATCTGATGGCAGATATGTAATTAGCATCACAGGTCTCTTCAACTGTCAGAAAGCACGGGTGCAGGGCTAGGTGAGTAAGGACCCAAATGCAGGATGCCACAGGAGTAGGGTGAAAACAGCTTTTGACATAAAAGGTAAAGCAAAGGAGCAAAGGCAAAAACACAATCAATGGCAAACCAAATATTATTAAACAACCTACTAAAACGTTCGTCTCTCCAGCACCTGAGCTCTGCAGGGAGGGCTGCCCAACCTCAGCCTACCTGCCTGACTGAAAACGTCTCGCAGCTTTTCTGCCCCGCCAAGTATGCCCCCAAACCTGTCGCTCCGCCTCAGACCTCCGCTAAGTTCGTCGCTCCGCCTCAGACCTCCGCAGAGGGTGTCGCTTTGCCTCAGACCGCCGCAGAGGGCGTCGCTCCGACTCAGACCTATGCATCACATTGGTCAGAAAGTGCTTGGGGGAGCCACCTGGAGGTAATAACTGGCAGTTATCAAACCATCACCTGAAAACCCTGAGATCTTTAGGCTGATATCAAACGTCCGTTTTATCGCCAATATAATGTTATAGCGCAGCTGTTATGCTCGCATGTCTATTACAACATGTGTGTGTGAGCGTATACAACATTTCTTCTGCTACTCCCTCTGAGGTATGGGCCATGACGTTCAGGATATGCGAAAATCCGAGGCTGGATTAATCTCAGTAACATTGCAAAGATAAGAAATCTGATGTTGTTACACGATGCAGAAAAAGTCGTTTATGCTTTACAATTATTGTGGTCAGGACTCTGCTTAGTTTTCAAGTCTGGAGTAAAAACATATTTGTTTAGTCAAACTTTTTGTGAATATAATTTTCTTAGGTCGAGGAAAAGCTCTGCAGGGACCACAAGTAGCTTTCTCTCTCTCTCTCTCTCTCTCTCTCTCTCTCTCTCTCAGGGGAGATGAACTGTGGGACAGTGATGAAAAAGCTGCTCTTCAGGGCCTGTGTTAAGGTTTTAAATAAGAATAAACTGAGTGCGAGGGTGGACCCCCAGTGAAGAAATGTTTTTGGTTTAATGCTGATATTAAACCAGAGTGGAGACACTGTACAAACCACCGTTAACCAAAAGAGCGTCTGACCTCCAGTGGAGGATTTTACACTGCATCGTCCCTGTGAACTCTTTAATTTCTGTTTTAAACCCTGATATTACACCTGACTGCCCTATTTGTTCACAGAGGGAAACTCTGAGAGGTTTTTTATGCTTTTATTCACTGCTCCAGGTTGCAGTCACTGTTTGTGTTTTTACGGAGCATTTTAAGGTCTTTTTATGTTGATTTTACTGTTAAGTGTTTTATTTTTGGTTTTAAAAACGTTAGGAAACACAGGTTCAGGTGACAACTGGTTAATTTTATCGGTCAAGTCAAAGATTGTGATATACCTGGAAAGACCAGATCACACAGAACACTGACTGTGAGGACACAAGAATGTTAAAAAAGGCTGATGATGATGTGTGTGTTTAATTGTGTGTGGTGTTGGAAGAATGATTTGTGCTCTGTTACAGAAGGAGAATAAACTTTACAACAGAACTGAACAGATCACTCGTGTTTAAATGAATTTACTGAAAATAACTTAATACGTACTTCATTATTTATTTATTAATTTTTTTAATTAAAATTAATTTTAAGTCACCTTTCTTTCTTTCTTTCTTTCTTTCTTTCTTTCTTTCTTTCTTTCTATTTCTCTCTCTCTCCCATTCTCAATAAGTGTTTATAATTGATGTTGAAATTGTCTCTTTTAAACAGTGTGTGTGTGTGTGTGTGTGTGTGTGTGTGTGTGTGTGTGTAATCAAACAAAGCTAAACTAAGTTTTCTGGAAATCTCAGACTATAGCAGCCATATTTGGAGGCAGAGGGCAGAGGTGGCTGCTGGGATTTGGAGTCTCACAGGGGCAGAGCTCTGACGCTGTCCTCTCTTACAATCTCCTCTCTCTGAAGATATAAGGAACGGATCCATGTTTAGGAGGAATTGAGGAAGTTCAAACTTTCCAAATTAGACATCATTAGAAATGAATAAATAGAAATGAGTAATTATGAATAGCTTTTTTTCATGTGGCATGTAGAACAAATCCCCATATTCAGAAGTAAATAGAAATGAAAACCCTGAATCACTTTATGTGTTTATATTATAGTACATATAAAGCAGGCTGGAATGGTGTTAGATGTTTATATTAATGAAACTGATTATTAGTTACATAAAAGGTTATTAAAAAAAAGAATGATTGTAATTTGAAACAGTAAAAAATTTAAATGTTTCTATATTTCACTATATAACCAAGGAATCATCGGAAAGCCTAATCATGACTGTTGAATTAATTCTACATTTTCTGTTTTATATAACAATAAATTGATAAATATGTGTAATGATGCAAATGCAAAACTTTCTGCAATTATTTGTCTACAGAGTATTTAAAAAGGAAGAGCTACACGATGTCAGACGCAGGTCAGGTCTAGATTCTTACACGCATTATTCCTAGGATCTTTTTCCACTCGCACTGGGACTATTTGAATACATTTTCTTGTCAAACGAAGATCCAGATCCCTGTTCTCCAGTGTGGGATTTCCATATAAACCAAGCCTTCGAATTGGACTCTAGCACTATTAAAATAAATTAAAGAAATCCACTTCTCTCTTTTGGTAATTTGTCTAGAGCTGCTTTGAGACTGTCTATTATTAAAAACGCTACACAAATAAAATGAATTGAATTAAATAGGAAAAGAAATGTCACCCGAGATCACAGGTCTAAATGTCACAGAGAGGATCGTATTATATACCGCATTAAACCTTAAACTCAGAACAAAATCTGTACATTAAGTCCAGGTAATAATCAGCCCAGTTACTACTCAACGATGAGATCGAATTGACAGAGAATACAACAAATAAACCTTCTGACCTTTGAGAACTTGTGTGTCAAAGTTAATCACATGCAAACCTCATTTGCATTCAGGTTTAAACCTAATCACCTGCTTACAAAACACTTAAACATGTAAGAGGATCTTTCATGGTGGCCAAGATGATTGTTGAAAAAGGATTTTTTTTGCATGTAGCTCCACAGAACGTATATTTTAAACTCAACATGAAATAAAGCTGGTTTTTGGATCTCCAGCACCTCCATTTCAGCACCTCTGTTTGTGTCACTGACTGTTTTACTGCGATATCAAAAAATACTGGGTAGAAATAAAACATTTTCTCAAAGGGATCAAATTTTTTTTTAAATAAATTAGAAAGTCTTTGCTTTGTTTGCTGCTGATGTGAGGAAGGTGGACTGGTAGTGACGTGTGTGATGAAGATGCATGGGTCTGGATGAATAACAGCATAAAGATTAATACCATCATGGCTACAGAAGTCACAATATTTCTTGAATTGAAAATGGATTCACTTTTTTATGTATATTCTTAAAGAATGCAAATACAAAAATCATAAAAAAAGAAGTTATGGTCATTATTTTGACTGTTTATAATGACATGCACGCTGCAGCCTCCACGTATTTTTGTGTTGTTGTGTTGAGTCACTGCAGTAAAAAGCATAAATCCAAGTTTAAATATATTTAAAAAATGTTTGGATCTGATGCCCCCTACTGAAGTACAGCTTTAATTTTAAAGATTAAATAAGCAGTTCAGGTAAAAATTTTTTTTAATCGATTTGTACAGTAGGTAAGCATTAATACAACATATATCAAATGCGAAATCTCACCACATTCTCAATTTATTCTCACCACATTCTCAATTGCGGAACCTTGAAATGACTGATACATGACTGATCAACAGGTTCCAAGCAGAACCACTGTGCAGCCATCTGGTCATTGGTGTTCGTGGACAAACTACGATAATATTTTATTACTAATAGAAAATAAAATATTAGACTGTTATTACGGACTTCTTGGAAACGAAGAGGTTAAAGGTCACCCTTGTTTTTTTTGTGAAAGACTTCTCCGTCCGGCTGCACCTTCCAGGTCACTGTGGTGTTCCCCAGCATGCCCTTTTCTTCCAGTTTCAGCTTAATCTGAAGCATAGAATCAGAACTGAATTATTTATAACAGAAAAGGAATATGTTTTGATAAAAAAGGTGAGAAGGAGGAAAAATTTATCATATTTTGGGAAATACGAATCACCATCTCTAAAATAGCCGACTGCAGGGCAGGATCGAGACCACTCCCATCAGACTTCACCTTCAGTTTGATTATCTGCTGTTCCCTCGCCGGTCTAACTGTGTTTGAACACGCATACGATTTCCCATTTTTTTTACAACTTTGTACTGTATTATGATTGAATTAGTATCAAAGACAAATTCATTTAAACTCACCGGTGTGGCAGTAGAAATAAGCTGGCTGACTGCAGTAATAATTATTAAACACTTTGTTGTTATGTGATACACAGTTCGCATTTATTAAATTAGGATTAGGTTGCCCAGGAGCCCATGGGAGGTTTGAAGCAGTGGTCCCATCCGACCAACTCCAGGTGTTTCTATATAATCCAATCCAGGAATCTCCCTGGGCATTCCTTATCTGCATTAGCAAGTTGTTATCGGTGCTGTTAAGGGAGCTGGCTAAGTCCGTGTGATAGGTTTGACAGTAACTTTGAGCTTGAGGCCACGTCATCGGAGTTTTGACGCCGATAAACTTGGCAGCTCCACTGAAACTAGCTGGTGAAAAAATAGCATGGTGGAGATATATCAAAAAGGAAAAAAGCATGCACACTGGGAAAAGAATTAAACATTCCAAAGATATATTAAAAATAATAAAACAATTATTCTAAAAATTGTTAGTTCAAATGTTTGTAAATCAGCAATGACTCACCATCATAGCAAATGACAGGTCTTAAGGATGTACATTGTGCGTCTGCCCAGGTTCCATAGAGATAAATTATAACACACGCTTCGTTCCCACCATAATTATCAGGCTGTCCATTATACCAATTAGTATAAGGGACATTCTTCAGTGGGGACTGAAGTAAAGACCAGCGCCAGCTGCTGACATCATTGTACAGTCCGATCCACGCATATGCTGTAAATCCTACTCTTGTTGCTTCTTTGTTTAAATATAACCAATCATCATTAGTTATGATGGTTGCTATGTCAGTGTACACAGTTCTGCAGTAAATCTGTGCATTTGGCCACGGGACAGAATTCATGATCAGATGATAACTGTGATGGACGCTTCTATATGAAGTTCCAACACCTTGAAGGAAACAAACACACCATTTCTATTTTTAGCAATTGAATTCATACAGAAACAGTTGCCATAACTCCTGTAAACGAATGTTGGTGGAATTCTAGAGGCATAAAAAGATCCTAAAGCCCCTGAAAATGACCCTTAGCCAATTGTTCATTATTAGCATAAAGATGAACATTGCATTGGACACAATGCAAGAATGATTCCCTCTGTGATATTTAGGAGGCTCTGGTCGGATCAGATATCAGATAGATAGATATACTGTAGTCAAATAGAGAAAGAGAAGCATCTGAGACTGTTTTCTTTCTCTTTCTCTTTCTAGAGAACCTCCAATACAAGCTTCAATCTACAAAATTTGTTTTTACTGGCAAAAGAAATATAAAAAAAATTGGGTCCATTAATCTACATGAGAAGTTTATTTTCTGTTTCTGAATACATTCTAAACACGATCACACTCACTCACTCACTCACCAGTAAAAAGCAGGAGGAGAATCAGTTTCTCTTTCATGCTGAACACGGAGCTGCGCTGTCAAAAAGGACATCAGATATTAAAAAGCCGTACATTAAAAAAAAACACAAATCTTTACACCCTCACATTTAAAAAAAAAAAATAAACTAATCCCAAACATGATTTAATATTTAAAACAAGAGAGATTTAAGCTAAAATAAAACTACAATAATTTTAATTTCAACCATTTGCTTTACTCAAATGAAAGAAAAAGAATTCATGTTTAGAATTAAAATGCAATCCAACTCTCATTGATCCTTCCTAAATGGTGAAATTCGATTTTACCAACACTAAAAAGTATTAAAGATTTAAATCTACCTGTAAAACAAAAACCTGAAAGCTGTCGTTCCTTCAGAAGCTCTGTTTTAGCTCCTCACTGCTCATGCAAAGACACCGCTCTGAAATAGTATCTCTTCACCGTCCTGATGCGCTGGACTGACTGGGTTTTATTTGTTTTCTGATTTCCCTCAGACTCAAAAAAACAGACTCTTTCAACAAAACCAAATGCTGAGCCGTCCTCTTTGTTCTGCTCAGAAAGGAGGTCACTGAGGTCATCCGATTGTCTTTAGCGCGGGATTTTCGGCGCTTCGGTGATCAGATACAGCGTTCAGATGATGGATCTATAAACGATCTACAAAGTATTGCATTCACGAATAAGGGCCGGATTCTAACGTGTTATAATGCAGTGAGAAATGGATTGTGATCATTTAAATACATTTACTTGGCAAAATAAAAAGTAGCTTGTGTGGGATTTACGTGTACAACAAGCCTTCAGATTGGCGCTACAACTATAAAAACAAAGAGTCCTGTTTTCCATAGGAAAAGAAGTATTACCTCAGACTAACTTTAAGTGGTACATGTTTACATGGCAGCGAGTTCCTTATTATACAGTTGAGGACAAGACAAAGCTGCAGATTAAAAACTGATGTCAGTGCAAGACTGTGCAGGTTTAAATACATTCCCAGCAATCAGAATGCTCTCCTGAGATTTCCATTCAGTGCTTCTGTTGATCAGTTAGTGTAGCCTTCAGATGCTGATACGAAGCAGGTAATCGAGAGATCAACACATCTAACCAACCAGTCACCATATAAATTCAAACAGCTACAGCCAACTAAATTTGCATGTTTAGGTGTAATAGACTTATAGACAGATAGGATTATAGAGTCAGATGACTGATAGTGTCAGAATTTAGACCCCGTGTCTCAGCAGACACTTCAGCGTTGTTCAAATCAGTACTAAATTACCAATCAGCTTTAAAACTTAAAATAATACATAAGCAAACCTTAAGAAGAGATTTTTTTTGATTAAGGAATAAGAAATCAGCTTTATTGCAGTCAGGAGAAAGTCAGTGTGAAGTCATGTGAACACCCAAGACCCCTATCCCTAACCCTAACCCTAACCCCCCCATTTTTTTATTTTCTTGGAAGCTTCGTTTAATTTACAATTTACAGTTTAATTTTCTAATTTACATGTAAAAATATTTCACACCTTTTCTTGAAAAATCCCTCGATCGTGCACTTTTCCAAGACACCCACACACACACACACACACACACACACACAGACACACACATTTCACACCTTTTTTCTTACCAGCATCTTTTAATTTTGCTGTGTTTGCAAATCTGATTTTTTTTTTTATGAGCAAGATGAGTAGCACATGATGTCACACAAGTTATGCTCAAAATGATCCTTATATGATTTGGCCACTTTTTCCAGATATTGATGGGAGTTCTCTAAAATGTGTTCTCTTAAATCACTCTCTCTGCTCATATAAAGAGTTACACGCAATTCTCTTGGTTATTAGCCCTTAATCACCCGTCTGTCCGTCTACTGTTTACGCTGTGGTTACTCCCAGTTTGTTTATTTTGGGCTTTACAGCTGTAAAAACATCCCTATTTGTGTTAGGAAAAGAAGTGTAATCTAACACCAGCCTTTAGAGTCACAGGTCTAAATGTCACAGAAGGAATACAGTTTTAGAAAAGAGACATATCGAAAATGCAAAGAAATACATAATAATATTCATATTTGAATAATTGCATGTAAAACCCAAAGACAGCACAGTAGTACATTTTTTAAATAAGTGATTAAAAACAAGGCAGACTGAAAGGAGGGTCTTTACCCGTCATCCAGACTGTAATAGGATTCTCATTGTGTGGTTAAATGGAAGTATAATATATTATATAATATATCTAAATAAATCTGGTGCTCTATAGCAGTTGGTCCCCAACCTTTTTTACACTACGGACCGGTTTAATGTCGGGCAATACCAGTTTTATTTTCAGGGACCGCCCTTTAAGGTGTGGTGGATAAATACAACAAAATAAAATGATACGAGTATAAAAACTGGTATTTTCTAAATTTAATAATAATCGTGAATCCACTGTGTTGTTTTTTGTTCATTTTGCTCTCTTGGGGGTTTGAATGTATTATGCAGTAATGTATTATGTGATATATATAAAACATCGTTCAGAATCACGGACACAGATGGCAGCCAATGATTAGCGCAGAAGCTCCTCGCCGTCCTTGAGGAAACGGATGAGTATAAAGGGGGTCTTCTTGCCATAAGGATCTATCAGGCCTTGAGACGCATGCAACCACTTTCGCTTTCAGTTTCTCCCTTCACACACACACACACACACCCTTTTAAAACGCACTAATCTTGATTCCGGTTTGTCTATTCTCAGACAGAATGCTGCAGCGATGCACTACATAAGCTAAATTCTAAAATACTTTTATTTTTTTTTTTGGCTTATATTTTAATTAGTTTATTGATGGCAGTTTATTTTCTTTATTCTGGTTACAGGAAAAAAACATTACAGGTATAGTGTGAAGTACAATATGTATAGCTCTCTATAAAAAATTATTCTTTACGATGACTCACTGATTTGTTAAACCCAGTATTTGGACATTCCCTCTATGCTTTTCTCTTTATACAGTGGCCACTTACAAAAAAAACAGGTTACAGATTAAATATTTGTCAATACATGCAAAGCCGACTTTTAAAACTAAGATGACAAAATGACAAAAAAAAAATAGGTTTGTTTCTATATTTTGGGCAAATCATGTCCTCTGACTCCCTAATGATTAAACATGATACAGCATGATTCACATGCTGTAAAGTTAAACTTTCTCTAAAAAAAAAAAAAAAAAACCCTTCCAGGTGTTTAAAAAAAAAAAAAAAAAAAAAAAAACCCTTCCAGGTGTTTGTCAAAACCGGAAGAGAAGCTCTCCGAACGCCACTGCCGGCATGGTGCTGAACGGACAGCTCCAGTTCAGCATCGATGTTAAACAAAAGCATTTATTATTTAAATGACTTCTTTTTTTATTTTCCTCCTTTGACTTCCATCACATGAGGCCGACTCCATGAAGGCTTTTTTTAAAAAGAGATGACTTTCTTTTTTTAATGATTTAATGAAGGAACGTTGTCTCATTTCACTCATACGGTTGAAATGACAATAAAAGCTTCATGACTTGATTTTTCGGATGTTTGTGAATCTCTGAATTGTGTATTGGATCAGATTAACTTGTGAAAGGAATCATTTCAAACAGTGTAGGAAGTCAGATGAAACCTGCAGGAGTGTTTTGTGAATAGAGGACTGTCAGAGCTGAGTATAGTCAGGATATTGGTGGATTAGTCACGATAGAAGCCTAAAGCTCAGGCGGGTTTGTGAGCTACAGTAAATATAAAACGTAAAGTATGAAATGTTATATCTTACATTTGCAAAACAAAAGATTTTTTTATTGTCCTGAAGGTTTAGCCACATCAGAAGAATAAATGTACTTTTGAAAAAAACTTGGAAACTTGGAAAATTTGGAAATCACATGACCTACTACAATGAATTTCTTGCTACCTGAAATAATAATAATTAATTTAACCTTTATTCGTCCCACAGTAGGGAAATTTCTAGTTTTTTCGCATATCCCAACTCCTCTGGAAGCTGGGGTCAGAGCGCAGGGTCAGCCATGGAACGGCGCCCCTGGAGCTGATAGGGTTAAGTGCCTTGCTTAAGGGCTCAACAGTGGTAGCTTGGCTGTGCTGGGGGTTCGAACCGCTGACCTTGTGATCAGTAACCCAGAGCCTTAACCACTGGACTACCACTGCCCCAAAAATATGAAATTTGGTTTGAAATATGGTTTCTCGAGGTTTAGTGAGTATGAGCCACTTCTTGGGTGACACAATTTAAATATCTCAATTACTCCAAGAAAACACAAGTCCAGATTTGTTGTCACATCTTCTGAAGATTCCAAAGGACAGATTGCTTTTTATTTTATTGGATGTTTCTGCACCATCACTAACTGTTCATTAAAGGAAAATCCTGTCAGTTGCTCTTCAGCCATGTCTACTGTATCAACCATCTGACGTATATTTGCTCCTGTGGAGTGGCTTTGAGCTTCAAAACACTTCATAAACTTGATTCAGAATTGGACTTTTTCAAAATGGATAAACAATTGTTTTTGTGTGTTTGTGTGTTCAGGTAGTAGGTTTTAAGACTAGTGGTGTCAAATAAACTCTAGATTGTATTTAAAACAAAACAATCAAAAAACAAAAAACTTTTTTTAATAAGAACAATTCTAAATAAATACATGTATTAGTGAGATACAGGAACAAATCTTTCTGCTTCATGGTGTTGCTGTGGAGAGAAAACAATAAAAAAATGAGGAGAAACACTAACAAAATATGTACAATTTGGTGTGAGCATGTCGAATCACTCAAACATCTGATCAATATATTATATATTTCAGTACATGATGATATACAGTATGCTTATAGCTTCAATAAATGTATTTATTTACTTTTTTTTTTTAAGACACTCACATTTTCTTTAATTAAATGAGTTTACCACAAATATCACGATTTCCTGTGTTCTACTGTAAACTATATCACAGCTCAAAAGTCGACAGAATCAGTTTTTTGCCAGTTGATGTGGTTTATTTCCTCATAATGTTGTGAAATAAAAGGTCAAGACCAAAAAATTTTCATGTACGTGCACTCTTACATAAAGCGCACAATACCAAGACTGTTAATTAAAGTAAACAACAACAACAACAACAACAACAAGCAAACAATGTTTAAAAATGAAAACATCAATCGACACTAACCTGGATTCTGAAAACCTGACATTGTTTCTTCAAAAAGCTGTGCTCACTTCATACTGTATCTTCACTGCTGGAGTCTAATAACCATCTTAAAATCTTCTTTACATGGATAAGGAGAATTTACATCCCAAGTGGTAGAGACTGGTTTGCATTTTGACCTGCCCAGTGCATTCAAATGAACGAGAAAAGATAAACGGATGAAAAATACAGTGTGAATTTATTAAAAACAAACAAGTAAACAGGCAAAAATCCTAATAAAAAAAAGTTCTGTTAAAGCACAAAAACCTGCATGAGGCAAATGAAAAATAATAATAATAATTAAAAAAAGAATGACAAAAGAAAACAGGTACAAGCAACAATTAGAATTTGAAATGCAAACGCTGAGCATCAGTTTGCAATGAGCAGGTAGAACTTTGTCTTCGATATATACAGTGAGTAGTAATTGCAAACGTGTGTGTGTGTGTGTGAGTGTGTGTTTACTAATGGTCCACACCTGTTAATTGAAACGTGATCGATGTCCACACTGAGACATATATTTCTCTCTGTTTTTTGGCCTCCAATCCACAGAGGCGCTGTTTTCAGTCAGCGAAAGCCATAATGGAAACATTTGAAAACGTGTGGTCCGTAAAAACAGAGGCTTTCGAAAAATTATGCATTTTAAGTGACCTTTTAAAGAACCAGGAGGTAAATTAACTGCGGGATCGCACCTGGAAGCTCTGAAGGCTAATTAGCATGCTGTCGTGAGTTCTGGGAACCTTAGATTTTGTTGTAATTATTTGATAGATCTCTCGTTCGAAAAACACAGTCTGAAGCTTAGTGATTTTAATGCTTTTCTTAAAGAAGAATGCCTCCAAGTGAAGTTTTTCATTTCTCCTAATCTCTGGAAAATACTGCACCAATTCCTGCTTTTGAGAAGCCAAATTTTTGCCGTCACTGCAGAATTATACAGTGATTTGTCTGAGGTTCTGGGAATTGATGAATAATTTATGCTTAAGCCCTTTCCCTGTGTACGCGAGACAAAGAGTGGGGTTATATGGGCAAAAAACTCAATAGCACAGGCATTTGGGCTTTGGGCTTTGGTGAAGCTCAGGTCAGGGGTTAGCTTAGTCTTATGCAAAGCGAGCTTAGTAAATTTCCATCACATTGTTTAATGAAACTTTCCTTAACACCTGAGATCCATTTCGGTTCCATTAGAACAAAGAGGAATTCAAATATTTGTCACACGATCCAGCAAATCAGATCAGATCATTTATCTGACATTACAGTGTAGTCAAAACACAAAAAAGACATTTTCAGTGCAATTTAAATAAATTTCATTAACAAATTAAAAGTCTTCTGAAGAAGGCAAAGCTTTCGCATTTATCTCCAGAACTGCACACAAACAACAATGCTGTGATGAAAATATCGATTTAATACAATCTCTCAAATTCAGTGTTACAAATATGCAATTTGTTAAATATACAAGTTACACAAGCAAATTCACTTTTAAACAACACATATGCAGAAGAAGAATAAGTATAAGCCTGTTAACATGGAGTTGGCTGTTTAAATGTTACCCATGTGTCCAAAAGTGGTGGAATTTCAAAAGAAATGTAGTCATTGGTTCATTTGTATATATAAAATGACATTGTGAAAAAGAGATTACTGATGCTGATGTGTTCTGAAATGTGCTGATATTCTAGATTTGTTTCTTTACTTGCATTTGGGCATCAAAGGAAATGCTTGTTCTTTTTTGTAGAAGATGTTTCCATCCGGCTGCGGCCTCCAGGACAATGTGATGTTCTTGAACATGGCCAGTTTCTGCTTCATCTGTCAAGCAGAGTCCGGATTTAATATTTTAAACCAACAAGAGAAAACAATCAGAAAGGAGCGACTGGACAGCAGGATCAAACACACTTCCGTCGGACTTCACCTGCAGCCTCAGTACCTGTTTTCTCACGGAGGGAATCTACAGAATGAACGCACATTCAATAAATACAGAAATAGAAATCTTGACATTATCTTGAGGAAAAAAGACTTACTGGTGTAACAGAAGAAATATTGCAGGTTGGTGCATTCTTCATCAATGTACAGTCCGTTAAAATCTGGTGCACAGTTTTCACTTCCCAAATATTACTGGGTTGTCCAGGGTACCATGGGAGTTTTGAGGTCTTGGTGTTGTTTAACCACTTTCACGTCCCTCTGTACAGCCCAAACCAGGAATCCCCCTGGATAGTCATAGCCTGATAGTAAGTCTGAGCTCCAGACCAGTTTAGCAGAGGACTAGCCACACCGATAAACATTTCATTTTTAAATGAAAGGAAAGAGAATTTTGCATATAATTTAGAAATCAAGGTCCCAGAGTCTGGAAGAAGAAGTGCGGAGAGGCACAGAATCCAAGTTGCTGTAGGCCCAGAGTAAAGTTTGCACAGTCAGTGGTGGTTTGGGGAGTTGTGTCTTCTGCTGGTGTTGGTCCACTGAGTTTGATCAAGCATAAGGTCAGCACAGCCGGATTGAATTTTCCAGCAGGACTTGGCACCATTCCACACTGCCAAAAGCACTAATACCTGGTTTAAGGACCATGGTATCCATGTGCCTGATTTTCCAGCAAACCCCTGACCTAAACCCCTCATGGAGAATCTATGGTGTACTGTAAAGAGGAAGATATGAGACACCAGAGCCAGCAACGTAGAAGAGCTGAAGGCTGCTATCAGAGCAACCTGGACTTCCAGAACACATCAGCGGCATCAGAGACCGATCGCCTCCACGTCACACCGCATCGCTGCAGTACTTCATGCAACGGAGCCCCGACCCTGATGTTTAGAGTAGTCCAGTAGTCTTTTCAGTAGTCCAACATTTCTGTGTAAAAATCTTTTTGATTTTATAAAAAAAAAATGTATTGGTCTTAAATAATATGAAAATTTTCTGAGATACAAAATTTTGGGTTTTTATTAACTTTAAGCCAAAATCATTAAAATAATGATAATAATAATATATATATGCATGCAATAATTCCCAGAGACACTAATCTTGGGAGTTTCTCCTAATTATGGAATTAAATATTCAAAAAGATCATAGAGAAATAAACGCTAATTTTTTACATACTTTGGATGTACACTTTATTTACTTTCAAATGTCCACCTTTATCCACGACTTCACATCTAACCAACAAAATTATAATACAACTATTTAAGGCCTTCAAATACACTTGTGTTTATCAACGGTGAGAAGAGAGAAGCATTAGACCATAACCGAGCAATTATTGCTAATAAAGATAAATACAATTAAAGCAAACAAAACCTACCTTAACTCTGAAATCCACTTCTGTTTCTTTAATGTCTGCTGCACATCTTCACTGCCTAAAGAGCTCAACTGGGCACCTTGTTATTTCTTTACACAAATCGATTGATGATCTACTGTAAATATCCAGCGAGAGATCAAACGCTGGGAATTTACATCACACACGACGGAGACTGATTTCCATTCAGACGCACAAATATCTTTCAAAAGTGTCTGTGGCTTTCTGACTTTGCATAGGATGCGAGTTCCTTATTTAAATGAGAAGTAAATCCCAACTTTGTGTGATCAAAGCCTTTTTTATACATTTAAACATTGCTGGCTTTTATATTTCAGAAGGAAGCAAGAACATTCATCACACACATCAGGAGGTGTAGCTTTAGCATTCAAATTGAATTGAAACTGAAAACTGGTCATTGCGTATGAGAGATTTCCCAGTGTGCACTAATGGGTAGGTTTTAAATGGAGGGAGGAGCCAGAAGATGTGAAGGATGAGGATCATACACCTGTGCTGGATTTGTATTAACAAGTGTGTGCTCTTTTGCACTAAGAGCTACAAGAACAAGAGAGAGAGAGAGAGAGAGAGAGAGAGAGAGAGAGAGAGAGAGAGAGAGAGAGAGAGAGAGAGAGAGAGAAAGAGAGAGAGAGAGAGAAAGAGAGAGCCTCTAAATGGAGTTCTCTTTATCTGGAGACACTGTGCTGCTGGCGATGGTTTTATACCTACAGCCTAATAATCCATAAATTTGCCAGTCAACTCAAGAACTTTTTAAATAAGAATTAATAACAACAGTTTACTACAATGTGCTCAGGTCCACAGGTTGCATGAACAGTTCTGCGTTTAAGCGTCCATTACTGAACACCTCAATAATGATGGAACTGTATTGAATGCAGATTCGGTGCCCAGATGAGGATGGAGTCTGGTTCCTTTCAAGGTTTCTTCCTCAAACAATTCCTTCTCACATTCGCCACTGACTCGCTCATTAGGGACAAGCTCACAATCAATAGTGAACTTATTTTATATGAATAAAACTTATAGGCAACAAACGTTTACACTCTTTTACACAACTTTATTCTCACTTTATATGTGCAAAGCTGCTTTGCGACAATGTCCATTGTTGAAAGCGCAATACAAATTAAAATGGTTTAAATGAAATATAAATAAACAGATGTTGCAATAATAGGGGGATTTTTTTTTTTTTTTTTCAAGGGGCATGGGTTTACAAGCTATTAATGGGTTCCATCATCGTTATCATATACAACATTTACTACAACATTTTATATATATATATATATATATATATATGAACAGAATAAACAGAAAAAACAGAAATATCACATGTAAATGTACTCAAAAAGTACTCAAACCCTTTAAAGCCGTATGGTCACACTGACTGAGTTCCAAAGATTATTGTGTGGAGATGTTCCAGACAAAGTTCCAGAAGAATAACCATCACTGCAGCCATCCAACAATCTGGGCTTTATGGCAGAGTGGCCAGACAGAAGCCTCTCCTCAGTGCAAAACACATGAAAGCCCATTTAAAGTTTGAAACAAAGCACCTGAAGGACTCTCAGACTGTGAGGAACAACATTCTCTGGTTTGATGAAACCAAACTGTTTAGCCTCGATTTTAAATCTGATGTCTGGAGGAAACAGGCATCATCCAAAACATGAAGCATGATGGTGGAAGCTGGGGAGGTGTTTTTCTGCAGCAAGGACTGGAGGACTGGTCAAAGCTGGATGGAGAAAAGTCCAGACTTAATAAAAACCTGTTCCATAGAACTCAGGACCTCAATTTGTTTGAAAGTTTACAATCCTACATGACCTCAAACTTACTTACACAGTCAAAACAACACAGAAGTGGCTTAATGATAGTGCTGTGAATGTTTTGCAGTGGTCCAGCCAGAGCCCTATTGAACATCTCTGAAAGACCTGAAAGTGGCAGTCCACCAAAACTCCCCATCCAACCAGCCCAAGCTTGAGAGAATTTGCCTTGAAGAATGGCAGAAAATCCCCCAATCAAGGTGTGCAAAACAAAAAGACTTAAACAAAAAGGCTGAAATTGTGCCAAAGGTTCATCAGTCTGAATACTTTTTTCTGAGTATTGAGTACATTTTAGTGATATTTCAGTGTTATCTTTAAATTTACAGGTATCATTTACAGACATTTCTATATTTCCATTTTTACTTTTAGGGAAATGAGTGAAGATTATATAAAAAAAAAGTTAATTTGATATATACAATATATACGTATGTTTACAGTACATGACAAAACATTACATAGCCCAAAGTCAACACTCTACTGTTTTACTGAATTTCTTTTGGCCTAGAGAAGATATTTCCATTCGGATGCAACCTCCAGGACAGTGTGATGTTCTTAAACATGACATGTTCCTCCAGTTTCTTCTGCATCTGAAGAGCAAAGTCCAGGTTTAATAACCCAACAAACAAAATCATATTTTACAGATAATACAAGAGTTAATATGATGAAAACAAGCAGAAAGGAGCAAATGTTTTTGGGAATAATAGAAATTTGAACAAATTTCACCAAATTTAAGGGACTCACCTTCTCCAAAATGAACGACTGGACAACAGGATCAAACACACTTCCATCAGACTTCACCTGCAGCCTCATCACCTGTTTTCTTACTGGGGAATCTACAGAATAAATGCATAGAAATTGTTTCTCCTTTTTTCCTCAATATACTTAAGTAAAAAGTAAATTCAGAAATATAAATCTTGAAAAAAGAAAAAAAAAAAGACTTACTGGTGTAACAGAAGAAATAGCGCAGGTTGGTGCATTCTTCATCAATGTACAGTCCTTGATAAACTGGTGCACAGTTTTCACTTCCCCAATTATTATTGGGTTGTCCAGGGTACCATGGGAGGTTTGAAGTGTTGGTGTTGTTCAACCACTTCCATGTGTCTCTGTACAGCCCAAACCAGGAATCCCCCTGGATAGTCATCGCCTTTGTTATGAAGTCATTATCTGAGCTGGTAAGAGAGCTGGCGAGGTCTGTGTAACGTGTTCGGCAGTAAGTCTGAGCTTCAGCCCAGTTTAGGAGAGGACTAGCCACACCGATAAACCTGTCAGCACCACTGAGATTATCTGGGAATTAAGAATATTTTGTCTGTTTGTACTCTACTTGTTTTATACATATTGCATTGCCAACGCATTACATCACATCTCATCTTTGTTCAGCAAACGTAGTTCATATTTATAACCCTAACATTCACTACAACGTGTCAGTTACAGTATCATTTACTTGGTGTCTCCAACCTGAAACTAATCAAATCACCATCTCAATAAAGACTCACCGTCGTAGCATATGAAGGGTCTTAAATCTGCACATGGTTTATCAGCCCAGTATCCAGTTGTACCCATTATTATAACACAGGATTCCTTCGCAAGATAATTATTAGGTTCTCCAGTAATCCAGTTCGTAAAAATGCTGTTCTTCAGCAGGACGGCGTTTAAGGACCAGCGCCAACTATTGACATCATTGTACAATCCGATCCAGGCAGGTTCTGTCAGTTTTTTTCTTGCTGCTTCTTTCTTCAATTGTAAATAATCCACATCAGTGATGACTATTGCCAGGTCAGTGTACATCATCCTGCAGTATTTCTGGGCATCAGGCCACGACTTCCTCGTCAGGATCAGGTAATAATTGCGTGAAATTGTTTGTTGGACGGATGCGACAAAAGCTGTCGGTAAAATTTAGTTTTAGAATTATGTTATACATTATTAATATAATACAGAAATAAGTTTATTCTCTCTCTCTCTCTGTGTGTGTTTGTGTGTGTTTGTGTGTGTGTGTGTGTGTGTGTGTGTGTGTATATATTAATGTACATTTTCTGTTTAGAAAAACACTGACCACTCACCATTAAAATAAAGGAGGAGAAGAAGATTCTGCTTCATGATGAACACGTGGACGCTGTAAAGTAAAATGTTTAAAAATGCTGAACTGGGATGTGACTATGGTGCTGAAACACATCTTTTTGTGGGCTTTTATTACACTATGGTAAAAACATGATGCATATTCCAAATTGCTCGAATTTGTGGACCGTTTAAATTTTATTATACTGTTGGAAAAAAAGTAAAAAATATAAGAAAAAAGGAATCAAGGATGATATCTGCATGAACTTGCCCAAACTAGTGGAAGCACCAGAAGCACTGGGATCTGCAATCTTTTCTATCAGTAAAAGCACACACAGGTGGGGACCTGGACACAATCCAAACAGACCTCACCACTATGGGCATCAATGTCAGTTTAATGAACCTCCAATAAAAAGGAAGAGTACTTGGAGCAGCCGCAGTTCTGTATAAGGAGCAAGAGATGTTGTTGTAAGACAGCAAATGAGATCTCTGAATATAAGCCACAGAACAGTGTACAAATACAGATTGTCTTTTTTGGAATGCCAATTCCAACCAACATGACCTGTCACTAATCGCCACTAATCACTGACACCTGTGCCTCGTTACTGGTTCCCCTGCATAAGCTCCCGTTCCGAACTGACTCGCTGTCGGATCTACCAGATGGATATCATGACCAACCGGGTTCCTGATCGCCAGTATTCCTCGTTGGTTTTTGCTCATTCTTCCGATCCTGAGGATACTCGCTGTAGGGATCATACCCGCTATACGGATTATACCCGCACTCTGGAGTATCCCCACATTACAGTTCGTACCTCTCCTAGACTCTTGTTTGTGTCCTTAACCTCAATAAACTATATTTGAGTGAGTTCCGCTTCCAACGCGTGGTCACCACCCCAACACATATAAAGTATGATCATCATTTATTTGATTTACTGAAAAGACAAATCTTAGCAAGCTACAAAATTAGGTTGGATGTACAAAAAACACATAAATGTTTCATTTCCACTAGAATGGAATCAGTTAAAAAGTATTCTAAGATGACTCTTTAATTTTTTTTATTAGGTTAAAAACTAATAAAAACTTCATATTCCTTTTGTATTGTATTTTGAATTTGACATTGTGGCAGGAATTAGGCAGATTGCATCATGAAATGTAATACATTGCTGACTTTATATATGTTTATATAAAACAATTAAATATATAAATTAATTATTAGTTGCTTCTAAAAGGTACATATTTAGATTGTAAAACATTTGTAACAACACCACATTTATGTTTACCATAACCTTTTCAACTAAAGGCAATTTATGAAGGCAGCCATATTGGAAAAACCTGCAGTGTATAGATAAATCCAATAGGGGGCAGAAGACAAGTCTCAGATTGTAAAGTCTCAAATTGTACTCAAAAGGTTTTTTTTTTTTTTTTTTTCTGTTTTTTTTAAGAAAGTCTTGTTAATGCAGCTGGTGCAAAGGTTTAAAAATCTCATGTATCAAATATGATACATTTGGAGGTATAGGGTTAAAAAAGAAGCAAGCAAAGACTTGCATACATTTGTACGACTGGTTCAGGATGAAATGTTTTAGTTGACTTGCCCTGGATACAAAAAGAACACTATTGTTTTATTCAAATGTAGTAAATAAATATTTGGGCAACTCGTTTTTTGCTGCAATAGACACTTGATGTCGCAGGTACATTTCTGTACTTTTCTTTTCTGAGAACAAGAAGTTTGTTTTTTGAAAAACCGAATGTGAAGTATGACATACCACAGAGACAAGATTTACAACTTCGACATTTCATACAAACACCTAAAAATAGTTTTGCAAGAAAAATTGTTACAGAAGGAAAAGTTGCAAAAATTGTACAAGTGACTGTAAGAAAATGATACAAAAAGAATATAAGAAACAAGTTTAAATATAAGACTTACAAAAATTCTCAATATTCCCATTTATTGACTCTACACTTTCAAACAACATCCTGTATCCCATGGAATTCAATGGCTTTCAAAGATAATTACAAATATAAAACAAATGTATAACTTTTTTAAATCAGAGGAGAAAATGAAGCATTAGACCATAACAAAGCAACTAATTCTTATCAAAATAAATAGAATTGAAGCATGCACCAAAACATACCTCGACTCTAAAATCTGCTGCTGTTTCTTTGAAAACTTTGTCTGCTGCACATCTTATAAATAGCTAAACTGGACTCCTTGTCATTTCTTTACACAAATCGGGTTCTTGATCTGAATAGTGAGATTTGCCTCACACATGACAGGGACTGATTTCCATTTGCAGGCTCAAACAGAAAGGCATAAGCAAAAGAACAGATTTGAACTTTGCATAGGATCTGTGTGTCCTTGATTAAAAGAGAAACAATTGCTAGCACTGACATGTGAAAATAATGACGTTCTACATTCGATTTTTTTCTGTTTTCGCAAACAACGGGATTCGTAGCACTAATATTTGATTATGGACCTTGTTATAGGACAGATTTTGCAGTGTGTGTGCATGGCCAAGCACTGGAGCCAGCGGAAGTGAGGGGTGAGGATCACACACCAGTGCAGGAAGTGTGTACTTTATTGCAGTAAGCAGCAGGATGATTAAAGGGGTGCAGAAGTAGAGCTGGATGAGAGAGAGAGAGAGAGAGAGAGAGAGAGAGAGAGAGAGAGAGCACTGGTGAAAATTTGTCTGCCTCCTACTTATCTTTCCTGAGCCAGCAAGCTCTCCAAAATCCACACCCGAAAGGAGGAAACGCCATCATGGAGTCCTTTCCACAGAATGAGCTTGTAATTGTTCTTACTGCTATTCAGCAGACCCAACATCAGGCCCTTCTGAAGTTTAGATCAGAGCAGCTCTTCTGGGAACTAAACAACGGCAAGCCAATGATTGGAAGCTACTTTTATAGTATTTTGTAGAAGGAGCGAGCTCTTGTCATAGCATTAACATTTTCAGCTCCCCTCACTCTGTACAAGCAGGGGATTGGGCAGTGTTGGTCCAGCAGGCCCTGGCCACATACTCCTGGCTGCTGGAGGTGTAATGCAATGCAATTTAGTGTGGAATTTTTACATTCAGCATGCAAAATACTCCTTTGAAACATCATCATAATCTCTTTTTCGGCAGCATTTGTTGGTCAGTGAGCTAAAATTAAACCCACTGAAAAAACAAGAGGAAATATAAAATAGCAGAGTCTTTATTAAAATGATTTTAGAATGATGGATCAACAGAGGAACGAGTGTATTGTATTCATAATGGAGGATCTACATGATGTAGTAAAGTAAATGTGGGTCAGGAATCGATTCTCACACGCCTCCACACCTCTCCAGTCTTAGCAGAAGTGTTTTGTGACTATTTGAATGCATTTTCTTGGCAAATTAAAACGTAGCCTTGTTGTCAAATGTTGTATTTACAGGTAAAATCAGCCTTCACCTTAGACTGAGTTAAAACTTTACAAAAAAAGACGTCTGTTTTCCAGTAGAAACGTGCTCTCATTCCATTCAATGACATTTTATTTGTATAGAGCTTTTAACAACAGATATTTCCCCATCGCAGCTTAAAGAGATAAAGATGATAAAACTTTTTGTATCACTAATGAGTGAGCCAGTGGTGACTATAGCAAGGAAGATCTCTCTGAGATGGTATGAGGAAGAAACCTTAAAAGAAACCAGACTCAACAGAGAACCCATCCTCATCTGGGTGGCATCATTTTAGTTCTCTAGTTGTTGAGGTGTTCTGTTTACTAATAGCAAATTGAATGCAAAACTCTTCATGCAAACCGCAGTCCTGAGCCATTATAGTAATGTTTTAACAATGTTGATATAATTTACAGTCCAAATCCATCCTCAAAGTTCTTGATTTGCTGTTGATGTGAAACCATCCAGTCTCCAAATGAAGAGAACTCTGGTTAAACTCCATCCATATATAGGGCCCTGTGATCAATCAGAAAATGTCAGGAAGTGTGGGTGACTGGGAGGAGAATGGACCCAAATGCAGGATGACACAGGGGTAAGATGGAAAAAAAAGACTTTAATAAGAAAGCAGCAAGCAATGGGGCAAAGGCAAAATAAAAAACAGTCCAGGGTCTAAACACAGGCAAACAGGCCTATGCAGGCAGAGACAAAAACACAAAAGCAATTCAGAGTCCAAACTAGAACAAGAAAGATCAAGCAGAACAGGGATCAGGAAAAGGAACAGGAACAGAATCCATACCAGGCAGGGTGGCAAGAGTAGTCTTAGGGACATTGGAAGCCGGTGAGATAATGTGGCCCTGGAATAAATGTCTCAGGTGTCCTTAAATACAGAGTGGTGCAGGAAATGCGGCAAGATGGACTCCCTTAGATGTTATGAGGAAGAAACCTTGAGAGGAACCAGACTCAAAAAGGGAACCCATCCTCATTTGGGTGACATCAAGACTGATGTGATTATAGTCTCTAAACAATACAGAACACCGGAGAGTGAGAAATAAGGATCAGGGTGTAAGTGTGGACTCCAGCAAGACTAGCTACTGTATGGCAGCATAGATAAAAGAGAGAGCCAGAAGGTAATGCAGACATGAGGGAGTTATGGGAGAAGAGATGCCACCACACTACCATCAACAAACGTTAGTGAACATGTGACAGTGGGGGGACAACAGCATCAAAATACCCCAGTTCACCAAAACGCTATATCCATCCATTTTAATGTGAGGTTTAATGGGGAACCAGTGCAGACTGATTAAAACAGGGATGATGTTGTCATATTCCTGGTTCTATTAAGAACTCTTGCTGCTGCATCCTGGACTAAAGCTTATTTATGAACTTACTAGAACATCCAGACAGCAAGGCATTGTTAGTATTTTTTAAAAAGCAGTGGGCCTAAGACAGATACTTGCAGAACAGGAAACGTTACCTTAGTGAGTGTAGAGAACCAGAAGAGAGCTGTTCCCCTAATTCAACATTTATTAGTTTAGCAAGGAGGCCAACAAAGCCAACAAACTGGGTAATAAAGTGTAGAGACAAAAGCCAGTACAAAAAACACAATCCTTAATTCAAAGCCACGAAATCAAAAAGCACAGGTAAGCAGGCTTGATGAGTTTCAGGAACACAGAAAACAGTAAATACCAACTGGTTTACAGTATGTGTGAATGGTTTCCTTAATGTGGAGTAGTCCTTAAAATTACCACTGACCCAAAATTGCTAATCCAAGATGGCCGCTGAGCCGGAAAGTCTTGCCAAGTATGTATGAGCATTATTGCTGTGCTACAACATTTTCTAGGATCTCGAAGATAAAGGGGAGGTTTGATATTGCCCTGTGGTTGGACAGCTGACAGGGTGAAGGTCAGGTTTCTTAATTAAAAAAATATTGGCGTAAGTTAGATGAAGTGGTAGAAGGGGAATGAACAATTGGTGATTGGTGCAGACTTTAATGGGCATATAGGTGAAGGGAACAGAGGTGACGAGGAGGTGATGGTAGGTATGGTCTTAAGGAGAGGAATGTGAAAGGGCAGATGGTGGTAGATTTTGCTAAAAGGATGGAAATGCAGTGGTGAACACGTATTTTATGAAAAAGGAGGATCACAGGGTGACGTATAAGAATGGAGGAAGGTGCACACAGGTGGACTATGTGCTATGTAGGAGATGCAACCTGAAGGAGATTGGAGACTGTAAGGTGTTGGCAGGGGACAGTGTAGATATCGCATCTATACAGCATCGGATGGTGGTCTGTAGGATGGTTTTGGAGGTGAAGAAGAGGAGAAGAGTGAGGACTGACAGAAGAATATGATGGTAGAATGTCAACCAAACAACGAGATGTCAACAAAATTACATGCAGATTTAAAACACAAAGTCATATCAGACTTTACCTGTAGCCTCACTTTTGGTTTCCTAAACTGGGAAATCTATGAAATAACACACACAAAAATTTGTTCGTCCCATTTTCAATATGTTTGAACCACATGCCAAGCCAAACAATATCGGAGAAGACCAACTCATTATAATGTTTGTTACTAGGGAAACTATAAGTAAAACCTTCAGCACTTTAGTTTGTATTTGCTGCCATCTTGTGGATAACGGAATGTATTGCATTTATTTCTAAAACATCTTTATAGCATTTTTCTAAATTCTGAGGTTTTGTGATGATAGCTGATTGGTAGGAGAGTTTGAAAGTGACTGCTGCACTTACTCATTATGGATAACAGTTGGTTTATACAGTTGGTTTATACCAAATTAAAACAAAACCAAAATGCTGTCAAATCATCCTCAAATTTCAGCACAGGAAGGAGGTGAACGAGGTCACAGGGTTGCCTTTATAGTGGATTTTTCGTGTGTCAGTGATCAAATACAACATTCAGCATGCGCAATATGGTCACGTCTCCTTTATAGCATCATCACGGTCTTACATCCTGTTCAGCAGTGAGATGAAATCGACCCCTAAAAACGTAGCGTTGTTCTCCAGTGTTGGATTTACAGGTCAAACTAGCCTTGAACTCAGTATATATATATATCCATCATCCAGCATCACACGCCTCATCACAGAGAGAGTCTTAACAAACAAATCTGCACATGCAATACTCCATTAAATCCTTATAGTCATGCAAAATGGTCCACAATGCCATGATTTCAGATGTTAGTGAAGCCTTAACATGTTAATTTATACCAAATCATCACTCTGGTTACCCTTTAAAATCAGAAAAATGTTAACTTTCAGCATTCCAGGCAGAAAATGAGCAGTTACGTGCAAACCCATTGACCAGTCTGTGAAACAGCCTTTTATTTGAAATAGTTTATTGGTAATGCGAAAGTACATTCTTTCTTTTTCTGGGCACGGAAATTATAAACAAAACACCAAAAAAGGTAAGAGGAAAATTACAGTAATGGTGACAAGCGGATTATTTATGACGGTTCAAAGAACTCACAGCGTATTTACAGGTTTTATTACATTTTTTTCTTAAATATAGGAATATTTTTTTACAATGTCACACTGATGCATTAAACCCAAAAAAACTTCTCCTTATCACTGTGTCCAGCAACAACAGGTTAGAAATTATTATTTGCTTTAAAGAAAGGCCAGATTAAATTAGATTAGATTAGATTAGATTAGATTAGATTAGATTAGATAAGATTCAATTTTATTGTAATCGTGCAGAGTACAAGTCCAGGGCCAATAAAATGTAGTTTGAATCTATCCAGAAGTGCAAATAGCATAAATATATATATTTATAATTGAAGCAGTAAAAGTAAGCAAAAAAGTTTTGATTCTACTTGACTGGAAGGGGGGCATTCAGACGTCACAGGTGGTCCTTCTTTTTCTTGTGGAAGATTTTTCCATCCGGCTGCACCTTCCAGGTCACTGTGAGTTTCTCCTGCATGCCATCTTCCTTCAGTTTCTGCTTGATCTGATGTTCAGAATCAAGATGTTATAAAGTAGATGAAAATCGATGTCAAAGAAAATCCAAGAATGAAAAAAAAAACAGATTTAGAGACATCATGTGACTCACCTGCTCTAAAATAGACGACTGTACAGCAGGATCAGACACACTTCCATCAGACTTCACCTGCAGCCTCACTGTCTGACTCCTCGATGGGAAAACTGTAGAATAAACACACACACACACACACACACACACACGCACACACACACACATGCAGGACACTTTACCTTCTGGATGGATGTTACAATTTATTTAGAGCTGCAGACACACACACACACACACACACACACACACTCACACTCACACACACACACACACACACACACACACACATGTGTTCGATTTGATTCAGTAGTTTGTTTAAATTCTACTCGTATTTATTTATTATTTATTTATTTTTGTTTACTTTAGCATGAATTGACTAATTTGAAATTATTAATAAAAATTTTTGTAACTTTTTTCTGCATGTAAATGTCTTTGTAGCCCTCGTTAACGCTCCTCCCACTCATTAAATCTTGAGAGGAACGTGTCAGTACAGCGTTATTTTTCTGAAAGACGAAAAGTAGTCGATGAAGGTGTTTATAAGCACAAACAGGAGCGTTTATTATACTGAAGAAAAAGATCGAATGAAAATCAATCAATCAATAATATTCCTAAAATTAAAAACAGTTAAAGGAACGGAATATAAGTTTTAATAGACACATAAGACCAATTTATTAAACATGAAGACTCACTGGTGTGGCAGAAGAAATAGGCCTTGTCAGTGCAGGACGCATCGCCGTAGAGTCCCTTATAATTTACTGCACAGTTCTCATTTCCCCAATAATTATTAGGTTCTCCGGGAGCCCACGTTATGTTTGAAGCGTTGGTTCCGTCTGCCCACTTCCATGTGTCTCTGTATAGCCCAATCCAGGAAGCACCCTGAACGACATACAACTGCCATAATAGGTCTTGGTCTGAGCTGTTAAGAGAACTGGCCAAGTCTGTGTGATGTGTGCGACAATAAACCTGAGCTTGCGGCCAGGTCATTCTGAGAGTCCTGATCCCAATGAACTTATTAGCATCACTGAAATTAGCTGTTGAATAAAAAGCCAAGACATTTCCCAGGCTCTGTTAGTAACGTTTCTGCAGGAAATCCCAACATACAACCCAAAGTATGAAGATAGAAAAGAAGCAAATCGGATATTGACTCACCATTGTAGCATATGAAGGGGAGTGGTGTTGTACATGATAAATCCCACCAGTAATTATTTGAGCCAATAGCACCACATGATTCTTTTCCACCACTATTACTAGGCTCTATAACGTACCAGTTGAGATAAGTAACATTCTTCAGCGGGAGTTCATTCAAAGACCAGCGCCAGCTGTTGATATCATTGTACAATCCGACCCAGGTATAAGTCGCCAGTCCTTTTCTAGCTGCTTCTTTCTGCAGTCTGAGCCAGTCGGTATTACTTTGCATCGTTGCCAGGTCAGTGTACATCACCCTGCAGTAATTCCTCGCATCAGGCCACGTCATTGGTGTCAATATTAGGTCATATTTGTGAGGGACGGTCCTGAGAATGGACGCAACAACCGGAACCAGACCTGCTGAAGACACTGTGTTTTATGAAACATATAGTAAAATTTAACAGACGAATATCTGAGTATAGTATAGTATGCGTTAAAAGTCAGAAGGCGCTTAATTTTAAGATTTTATGATCTTCAGTTATAAAAATACAAATAAAAATAGGCCACTTATGCACTTGTTATTGTACCTTGCACAATGACAATAAAGTTAAATCTAATCTAATCTAATCTAATCCAATCTAATAGATAATGCTAACTATTTAAAATGATTTCAGAAGGTAACAGTAGCACAGATGTGAACCGTTTGGTAAAAAATATGATCAAATACAAAATAAGAATAATAATAATTGCTCAAACATGTTTCTGAAGTCAGTAAAATAGACAAAGTTAGAAAAAAAAACCCCCACAAAGGTATTTTAAATATAAAATAATTATTTAATGAAATTCTAAAATTGTTAACTCGCCATCTAATAAATATTTCTTCGTAATTCAGCCTTATAACGTCTGATGTTTTGGAAATTCTACACAGTTCAGCTAAATAAAGAAATAAAAAGCATTAAAGCTAAAAACGTAAAATGAATTTGTTTAATATCAATAATCATGATGTCATAAATTATATAATCGAATAACAAGAGTGTTTTATAAAATGCTCTCACCAGTTAGACACAGGAGAAGAAAAAAATTCAGCTTCATGATTTGCAGGTAGCTGAGGACAAAAAAATTAATAGAAAATTCACAATTTATGTAAAAATCCAAAGTCAATTATTTGTGCAAATTTGTAGATAATATCTATCTAAGTTTTATATGCAAATCCAAAGTTCCAATAATGACATTAATTCTATTGTCCACCTTTTATTTATATTCCTATCAGGCGGTACATACAAATATATGTCCAGTTACATGTTTTTGAAGAGGACACCATTTAAATTCCACATAACACTTCAGCACATTTTTGTTTCTTATTCAATTTTTTATAAAAATGTTATTTCTAATACTGTTTATAAATGAAAGTACTGCATTACTTACGATAAATATTTACACAGATTTCAGACACAATGATGTCATGAGTAACACGTGATTTCTAACATTTGCTTAATTCTTCTTAAATTTGATGAATAAACAATTGTTCAGCAGTTAATAAGTTTCTACAGTATCCATTTGATAAAAGTAAAATTACCAAAATTTTTTAAATGACTCAAATTTCTAGATTAGTTCTTCATTGAAAAATCTGCTACTTTTTACCTGCTTTTGAATTGGATCATTACTGTTTCTTCAGAAGCTCCATTGAAAATCTTCACTGCTCTTTAAAACGTATCGGCTTACTTCACCTGTCTCCTTAACCCTGGACAAACGACGTAAAAAACAATTTCCATTTTCTCTTCCGCTCTTACTTCAACTCCAGACTCCTTATTTAAACAAACCCAAATGCCCAGCCATTTTCTTCAAATGTCAGCATGAAAAGGATGTGAATAAAGTCATTAGGATGGTTTTAGTGTGGAGTTTTAGTAAAAAAATATACACCATTCAGCACAAACAAAATTATAATGACTCTTTTATAAAATTATCAATGTCTGTTTTGGGTACTAGGAGGCAGCATTGAGCTAAAATCTGTTAAATAAAATATTTATTATTAGATTAGAGATTATTATAATTGTTTCAATATAAAGACTTTCCAAAGGACCAACAAAGTATTGTAAAGGTAAAAAAAGATCAGGTATGGTCAATTCCAGAAATTGGTCAAGACTAGATTCTTACAAAACATCCTGTAAGAAGTTTTTTACACTCTTAGACTGAGAATGTTATTACAAGTGCTTTGTGACTATTTGAATACATTTTCTTGGCAAATAAAAAGTAGCCCTGTTCTGAAATGTTCAATTTACGTGTAACACGTGTCTTCATGTCGTATTTTCCAAAAACAAAAAAGTCCTGTTTATCACAGTAAATGAAGATTTTATCAGATTTTACAGATTAGATTTTACAGATGGGAGCAAAACAATGATTTACATTTTTATCTCTATAATTTATTTGTCAATGTAGAACTGTACACATTTCCAAATTTCAACATCCACATGCAGAAGTCATAGTGTAAACTCTTAGGAATACAAAGTGTAGGAGCGGGTCTCCCCGACCAAGAAAGAAACAACTCCCCAATTTATACCGTACTAGTTGTAATTTAGCATGTAGAAAGCTACAGTGACTTCAGATTTTAATCAGCACCCCCTAGAGTAAGAAGAAAGCAAGAGTAAGGAATGGCAAGTTTTACCTTAATTGACCACAAACTAATGAGAATCATCAAGGAATCAAAATGTACCTTAATAAAGAGGCTCGAACTGAAACGAGCATCCAGATAGTTTTTAAACGTTTTTTTTGCACTGGCTTTGTTGCTGAACAAGAGTCCGGATGTGGTAAATAAAGAAGATTCTTGATGAAACAGTTAGGAGGAGGTTCTTGGGTGATGTTCTTGAAGGTATTTATTTCTAGGATGCTGTAAAATGTGCACACAATTGGATTCAGCTTAGCACTGACTTGCTGAAATATGCAAGAACTTTGCTGACAAGGCATCATCTGGATTAAAGAAGATGTTGCATTAAAATCTGTACCTTTCAGCATTGATTGTGCCTTTCCAAAAGTGTAAGCTGCCCATTCTATAACCACTAATGCACGCCATACCATCAGAGAAGCAGGCTATTAAACTAAGATCTGATAAAAATAGGGATTTATCCCTCTCCTCTTTAGTCCGGAGGACATGACGTCTGTAGTTTCCAAAAAGAATTTAATATTTGTTTGATCACACAGAGCTTTCTATTTTGCCTCATTTCATTTTAAATGAGCTTCGGCCCAGAGAAGTTGGTGGCTTCTTTAAATGATAAAGCTTGTTTCTGGCCCCATGCTGTGATTTTCATTTCAAAATGATACCTGGTTTTTACTGCCGTAGGGCCAGAAAATCACAGGCATTAAATATTTATATTTTAAATTACAGAGATTTTTTGATTATATTTTTGCAGATTCGTAAACTTTTACCAATTTTTACTTCTGATAGACTCTGCCTCTTTAATATAATCAATAATTTTACTGACTGATTGCCAATTGAAACCACATAGGTTCCACCAGCTGTTTCTTTTTAGCAACACTTACTAGAAGCTAGTAAAACTTTCTACCCTATGGTGGTTCCCCCAAGGGGGAAAGGGATGGGGTGGTGTAGTAAGTGAGTGTCTGTGCTTGAGAGTGTGGAGGAGAAGGTGACCAGGAGAGGAGACCTTCTTGGGCTTTAGGAGGGGAGGGAGGCCATATTGTGGTTTGCTTGCAGCACTGTGTGGTCAGTGGAGCCAGCAGAGGGGTCTGGGAGGTGGTTTGAAGCTTCTGCAGCCATCATTATTCATGTTCCATTTGTCCTCCCAGACCCTTTCCCATGTGCTTGCTGTCTTTCCACAACAGGAATGTGAATACTGTGCTATCTGGTTGAACTGGACCATGTTGCCCTGGTGAGCATGGGCTGGATGCCTGTCAGCACATTGTTTTATTTCCTGGTGCAAATATTCAGATAAAACCAGACATAAATACTCACTGGTCCTATATTTTCTATCAGTGCAATACATATTGCAGGCTGACTTTAAAAGGAACATGCATCAAAGTATCAGCTGGACATTTGGGTGTGGCACACCACCAAAGACATCCGGCTTGACTGTGAAATCTTTCAGCAACCCCAGGTAATGCATCCCAGGTATGTCGGAAAATTTAGAGTATTTAGGCACATCAACAACTTGCTCAACGTACCCCTTAATTGACAGACGTCCCCTTCGTCCTGTTTTACATAAAACAATTCATCTTAATACCCGTTCAGATTGAACTGCTTCTAGAAACCCCTCTGAGCCTCTTAACAATCATGAACAGTTATGACAGTTATTTTGGTTAAGAAGCATAGGTATGAAAAAGGGGCTCCTCAAGTACCTGATAGAGTGGGAGGGTACTTGCATTAAGCATCCTAGACCCCACATCACACAATTGCAATTGCATGTCCTGGCCCACTCACATGAAGAAGATTTAGAGAGAGCAGAACTTCCAGAGTGAGCCATTTGTGGTTGGGTCATGTTCAAAAAAGATCTTAGCTCAACAAAAGCATGGAAGATTTACATGATGTAGTTAAGGCCAGACACTGAATGTTATTATTACACTTTGAATGTTATTATTAGTGCTTTGTGAATATTTAAATGCATTTTCCTAGCAAATTAAAAGTAGCCCTTTTCTAGCGTGTTTAATTCTTTTATCAAGTGTGTTTAAGATTTTACTGTTGGTCTCTTCAACTCAAAAAAACAAAAGTCCTGTTTTCCATAGGAAAATCATAAGGTCAGGATTCTCTCAGGTCTAAATGTCACAGAGAGAATCGTATTACACCGTTAAGATGATTTAAAGCTAAAAATGAAAATCGAAAAAAAAAAAAAATTGTCAATGTAAAACTGTACACAAATTTCAAGCAATCTCACAAGTCTTTAAACATTGAAAGCAACAAACAATTTTATTTCAATTAAATGCATTTTCCTAGCAAATAAAAAGTAGCCCTTTTCTAGCGTGTTTAATTATTTTATCAAGTGTGTTTAAGATTTTACTGTTGGTCTCTTCTACTCAAAAAACAAAAGTCCTGTTTTCCATAGGAAAATCATAAGGTCAGGATTCTCTCAGGTCTAAATGTCACAGAGAGAATCGTATTACACCGTTAAGACGATTTAAAGCTAAAAATGAAAATCGACACAATTTTTTTTGTCAATGTAAAACTGTAGGCAAATTTCAAACAATCTCACAAGTGCTGGTGTTTCAAATCAATATTTCTGAGACCCACATTTTACTTGAAATGTCAGCATTAAGCAGGTTCTGGAAGCAGGAATCTGAATGCATGATGGTTTGTGATGAAATTGGGTGTGTTTTCATCAAACGTAAACTTCACAGCTTCTATTCATATAGGATTATTCAACATGGCTCTATTCTGTGCTGAAACTCAAGAACCCAGTTTCTACCTGTCAGGCAACCTTTGTCGATCTCTGGGAACTGCTCAGAACACACTACAGCCTAGAAACTTCAGGTTCAACCGACAATTGACCCAGAGTTCTGACTGATTTATGAATTCTTTTATTGTTGATTGTTACAGGCTTTGGATTCACCCTTGTTCAGCATTTCCCATGTTGTTTGCTGCTCACATGAACTCAACTGGATTATGACATTGCTTATCGTTTTGGAATTGATTGCCGGTTTTCATACTCGGTAAAACTACTCACAGTAAACAGAACAAGTCTTTAAACATTTAAAGCAACGAAAAATCTTTTAAATTTTAAATTATTTATTGATGATAATATATATATATTCTAAGTGTCAATAAATAAACATAGAAAAAAAAAATAGCATATATTTTTAACTGTAGGATTAAAATGACAGGATTATTGAAAGAACACACCATGTATTTACAGTTACTATTACAGTCTCTGTCGTCTATATTTAACTATTCTTTATTAAACACACTTCAACAAAAGCAGGTTACATATGAAATATTTGTCTCAACATTGAAGACTGACTTTAAAATGATGTTGGTAAAATGGAAAGTGTGTGTTTAATCCACTACTTTTAGCTAATCTTGTCATCTGACATGTTCTGCTAATTATTGATTCGATATTAGTTTTTTTTTTACTTTACTCGAAGGTGATGTTTGAGACGTTACAGGTGATCCTTCTTTTTCTTGTTGAAGATGTTCCCATCGGGCTGCACCTTCCACGTCACTGTAGTGTTTTTCAACATGCCGTTTTTCTCCAGTTTCAGTTTTATCTGAAGATCAGAATCAGGATTTAGTTAATCAAACCAGAAGGAAAAAGGGAATAAGGAAGATGCCAGGATTGAA
Organism: Silurus asotus; assembly: GCA_024362625.1. NCBI lineage: Eukaryota > Metazoa > Chordata > Actinopteri > Siluriformes > Siluridae > Silurus > Silurus asotus. The sequence goes on from MU551651.1 coordinate 272,088, forward strand.
TAGAAGTAGATATTCTCATAGTGAGAAATCCTAATGAGGTCGTAACAGAGACATCATGTGACTCACCTGCTCTAAAATAGACGACTGTACAGCAGGATCAAGCACACGCCCATCAGACTTCACCTGCAGCCTCACTGTCTGACTCCTCGATGGGAAAACTGTAGAATAAACACACACACACACACGCACACACACACGCACACACAAAATTGGACATGGAGGTGTTTATGAACAGGAGCATTTAACATTACAGTCTCAGTATCTCATTTTCACTACCTGCTATTTTTTATTCTCTTTTTAACAGAGTAAATAAAAATATATAAAAAAAAAAAAATAAACTTTATATTACCAATATTTACTATTTACTGGATATTAATCAAAATAGGTAAAGAAAGAAAAGACTCACTGGTGTCACAGAGGAAATAGTACTGGTTGCTGCAGGGTACATCATAATACAATTCATTATAAATCACTCCACAGTTATAATCTCCATCATAATTATCAGGTCTTTCAGGAGCCCATGGAAGGTTTGAAGCAATGGTCCCATCTAACCACTTCCATGTGTCTCTATAGAGTCCAATCCAGGGATCACCTACAGTATTCCTCACCTGCATTATTAAGTCATTATCTGAGCTGCTAAGAGAACTGGCCAAGTCTGTGTGATATGTTCGACAGTAAGTCTGAGCTTCAGGCCAGGTCACGAAAAGACTACTGATAAATACAAACCTGGCAGTTCCACTGAATTTAGCTGTGAAAAATGTAACCAAATGTTAAAATCTCATAAAATCTGATCTCAAGTTATAACCCATAATGTGTCATTTCAGCCATCAAACTAAACAAATCATTGAGGGTATGAACTCACCATTGTAGCAAATAAAAGTTCTTAGTTGTGAGCATGGAACATCATACCAACGATTATCTGAGCCCATAGCAACACATGATTCTATTCCATAAAGATTTTGGGGCTCTCCAGGGTACCAGTTGGTATAAGTAACATACTTCAATGGGAGGTTGTTCAAGGACCAGCGCCAGCTATCGATATCATTGTACAATCCGACCCAGACAGGTTCCACTAGACCTTTGCGTGCTAATTCTTTTTTAAATCTTAACCAATCAGTATCACTCAGTATTTTTGCCAAGTCAGTGAAATTTGCTCTGCAGTAATTTATTGCATCAGTCCATGTTTTTAATTTGATCACCAGGTCATAATGGTGAGGGACGGTCCTATTGATGGATACAGCATCTGGGACCAGATCTGTTGGTGACATTTTATTTAATGAAACACATAAAATCAATTTTAATTAATGATTATTTAAATATAGTTTACTGTCCCTTTTTCTGAGGATGTATTAAAAGAGAAGCAGAAAAGCAAACCTACAGGAAGAATCGTGAAACTACACGCTTGTCAAATCAGACTTTTGTCCTGAGTGACTTTCTGTATTATATCACATTGTTGCACACTGGGGGGGATTCCTCCCTTGTTCTGTTCATGTAGCGTATGTTGGCTTAAAGCACGAATATTCACTTTCACATTGCTGTGCTCATAGCCATGTGTTTTTGTTTAAATTTAAAGTAAACCTGTACTTAAGTCCTTACACGTAGCTGATAAATCAAAAATCCCGGCCATACAAATTAGGATTCTGATCTTCGACCAGTTTACTCATCCTAAGATTTTATTATTTTCTTTATTGGTTTATATATTAATCTCTACTATAAAAGGTTAGCAAGTAAGATCTTTATATATATATATATATATATATATTCAAAGTGCCAATAAATAAGGGTAAACATAGAAAAAAAATAGCATATATTTTAAACTGTAGGATTAAAATGACAGGATTTTTGAAAGAACAAAACATGTATGTTAATATTACAGTCTCTGTCTTCTATTTTTAACTATTCTTTATTAAACACACTTCAACAAAAGCAGGTTACATATGAAATATTTGTCTCAATATATTTTAAACTTTAAAATGATGTTGGTAAAATGGAAAGTGTGTGTTTAATCCACTACTTTTGGCTAATCTTGTCATCTGACATGTTCTGCTATTTATTGCTTCGATATTAGTTTTTATTCTACTTGACTTAAAGGTGATCTTTAAGACGTTACATGTAATCCTTCTTTTTCTTGTTGAAGATGTTCCCATCGGGCTGCACCTTCCACGTCACTGTAGTGTTTTTCAACATGCCGTTTTTCTCCAGTTTCTGTTTTATCTGAAGATCAGAATCAGAATTTAGTTAATCAAACCAGAAGGAAAAAGGGAATAAGGAAGATGCCAGGATTGAATAGAAGTAGATATTCTCGTAGTGAGAAATCCTAATGAGGTCGTAACAAAGACATCATGTGACTCACCTGCTCTAAAATAGACGACTGTACAGCAGGATCAAGCACACGCCCATCAGACTTCACCTGCAGCCTCACTGTCTGACTCCTCGATGGGAAAACTGTAGAATAAACACACACACACACACACACACACACACACACACACACACACACACACACACACGTGTAAAATGCTACATGGAGGTGTTTATGAACAGAAGCATTTAACATTACAGTCTCAGTATCTCATTTTCACTACCTGCTATTTTTTATTATTTTTTATTATTATTCTCTTTTTACAGAGTAAATAAAAATGTAAAAAAAAACCTTTATATTACCAATATTTACTATTTACTGGATATTAATCGAAATAGGTAAAGAAAGAAAAGACTCACTGGTGTCACAGAGGAAATAGTACTGGTTGCTGCAGGGTACATGGAGCCTTTCAGGAGCCCATGGAAGGTTTGTAGCAATGGTCCCATCTAACCACTTCCATGTGTCTCTATAGAGTCCAATCCAGGAATCACCTTGAGAATTCCACACCTGGATTATTAAGTCATGATCTGAGCTGCTAAGAGAACTGGCCAAGTCTGTGTGATATGTTCGACAGTAAGCCTGAGCTTCAGGCCAGGTCATCAAATGACTACTGATACCTACAAACCTGGCAGTTCCACTGAATTTAGCTGTGAAAAATGTAACCAAATGTTAAAATCTCATAAAATCTGATCTCAAGTTATAACCCATAATGTGTCATTTCAGCCATCAAACCAAACAAATCATTGAGAGTATAAACTCACCATTGTAGCAAATGAAAGGTCTTAGTTGTGAGCATGGCACGTCCCACCAACAATTATATAAACCCGTAATAACACATGATTCTTGTCCATTAAAATTATCAGGCTCTCCAGTGCACCAGTTGGTATAAGTAACATACTTCAATGGGAGGTTGTTCAAGGACCAGCGCCAGCTATCGATATCATTGTACAATCCGACCCAGACAGGTTCCACTAGACCTTTGCGTGCTGATTCTGTTTGAAACCTTAGCCAATCAGTATCACTCAGGATTGTTGCCAGGTCAGTGAAATTTGCTCTGCAGTAATTTATTGCATCAGTCCATGTTTTTAATTTGATCACCAGGTCATAATGGTGAGGGACGGTCCTTTTGATGGATACAGCATCTGGGACCAGATCTGTTGGTGACATTTTGTTTTATGAAACACATAACATTTATTTTAACTAATAAAAATTTACATATAGTATATTGTCCTTTCCTCTGAGGATATAATAAAAGAAAAGCAGAAAAGCAAACCTACAGGAGGAATCATGGAACTACACGCTTGTCAAATCAGACTTTTCTCCTGAGTGACTTTCTGTATTAATATCACTTTGTTGCACACTGTGGGATAAATCTCCCAGTGGTACCATTTTTTTTTTAAATGAGATTTATTGGGAGATGAATCAGTGCGGACTCTACTGTGTGATGGTGGGCTTTCAAAGCTCACAGCATTTACCCCATTGCATCTACAGAATTTACTCTTTACAGAAATACTGTATATAAGAAAATATATTGGTATTTAGAAAAACAGAAAGAACATGAGAGCTTTGCGTTCATGCTGATATCGTGACTCTGCTTCCCTTTGACATAAGCGTAATATGTACTGGTAACAAGCTGCATGTAAACCATACAATCGATTAGCAAAACAGTAGTTTATAAAAAAATGCTCTCACCAGTGAGACAAAGGAGAAGAAAAAGATTCAGCTTCATGATAGATTGGTAGCTAAAGGGAAAAAAAACATGTTATTAGAAAAAAATAATGTTCAAATTATCAAATTTTAATAATAGTAACAAACATTGGGAATTGATACATACACGTGATATAAAGTCAGAAAGCTGGTCTTTTTTTAGAACCACTGCTTTAGATCTTCACTGTTTGCAAACAGCACTCTAAAAAGATTATCTTCTTACTTCTCCTGTCCTACACTGCTCAGGCTGATTTCCATCTGTCTCCTGTTTCCCTTAGGCTCCAGACTCCTAACATTAACAAAACCAAATGCTGGACCATCGACCACAAAAAGTTCTGCATAGAAACAAAGTGAATGAGGTAATCAGGTTGCCTTTAGTGTCTCATTGCCTCAGTGCCTTAGTGTTTCAATGACATAAAGTCAAACCCACTGGGAAACTGAGTTTCCAGAGTATTTTTTAAAATTTTTAAAAAATAAAAGCTTTACAAAAAAACTACAGAATCCATATTCGACAAAAGTTGGAAATAGTGTAAAATATAATGTGACGCCGAGACACTAGGACACACCCACTGAAAAAAAGCTCTCCGATAGCGACTGCTGGCACGGTGCTGAATGGACAGCGACCGTTAAGCACCTCTGTTTTGACAGCCAGAAAACTGCATGGATGAGAAATAGGACCAAAAAACAAGACACAGTTGGCGGCCGATCAGGAGGACACTGGCTTCTCACCATCAGCTTTGTGGATATAAAAGGACGTCGAGGTGCTTGGGAAGGAGAGTTGTTTCCAGACCCCTCTAAGGATCTGGTTTTCTTAATCTTCTATCTCCTGCAGGCAGCAGCAGCAGTACTGGTAGTGAGTATAAAAATGCTTGTCCCAATGCCTTCCTGCCCCAAGCGGTTCTGCCGCTTATATGTGATGGCTCACATATAAGATTAAGACCACTGACAGGTGAAGTGAATAACACTGATTATCTCTTCATCATGGTACCTGTTAGTGGATGGATATATTTATCAGGCAGCAAGTGCACATTTAGTCTTCACAGTAGAAGCAGAAAAAAATGTAGCCACAGACCAGTCAGGGTGCCCATACTGACCCCTGTATACCACTGAAAGTGCTAACAATGAAATGGACCACAGAGCAATGGGAGAAGGTGGCCTGAGCTGATGTATCAGGTTTTCTTTTACATCACGTGGATGGCCAGGTGTGTGTACATCACTTACCTGAGGAACACATGGCAACCGGATGCACTATAGAAAAAAGGCCAGCCGGCAGAGCCACTGTGATGCATTGGGCAATGTTCTGCTGGAAAGCCTTGTGTCCAGCTATCCAAGTGGATGTTACTTTGACACGTTGTCATGGAAACGGTATTCCCTGATTGCTTTGGCCTTTTGCAGAATAATGCGCCCTACCACAAAGCAAAAGTGGCTCAGGAATGGTTTGAGGGGCACAACAATGAGTTTATGGTGTTGACATCTAAATTCCCCAGATTTCAATCCAATCAAGCATCTGTGGGATGTGCTGGACAAAGTATCTGCTGCTAAAATCCTGGTGCCAGATATCACAGCACCCCTTCAGAGGGCTAGTGGAGTCCATGCCTCGATGGGTCAGGGCTGTTTTGGCAGCAAATGTGGTACCAACACAATATTAGACTAGTCAAAGCAAAGGTTTGGCTGGTCTTAAAGTGGTGTAGCGGTTTGTGCCATGGGGTCTAATGTATGAGATTCCTGTTTTAAATTGTCCTTTTAGACATTTATTATGTCAGTAATTTTTATTATTATAATTTTTTTTATTTTATTTACAAAAGTCCAATAAGCGAAGTTGCAGCCAGTCCTAAAGCAGTATAGTGTAGCGTCTAGAGTTGTGGCCTTTGATGTCTGCTATCCCTGGTTCAAACCCTGTCCTCAGCGTTCCTTTTGTGTGAGCTCTTGAGGTTTCTGGAAGTGGTGTAGTGTTTGGGGACATCATTTCTGGTGTATGTGATCCCAGGTTTAAATCTCAGCTTTATTTGGGATTTTTTTGTTTCTATTATAATACAGAAGCCCTATAAGCAATGTTGCTGCCAGTCCTGTGGTTAATTTTATTGTTTCTGCTCCCTGCTATTGCTTTCATCTTTACATTAAATTTTTAAGGAAATGTTAATACAGATGTCCAGTTAGCAGTGTGCGATTTGCTCTTATAGTAGTTAAGTGGTTAGTTTTATGGGTTGTAGTGTATGAGAATTCAGGTTCAAGTCTTACCTTCAGACAAATCTTTTCTGTGCATGTGAGTCATTTATTTTGACAAAAGTCCAATAAGCAACCTTTTGCCAATTCCTGCAGTAGTGTATTGATCAATGTCGTGGGGTCTTATATACGATATCCCAGGTTCAAATTTTACCTTTAGTTGGCCGATGTAGTTTGCTATTATAGTACAGAAGCCCTATAAGCATGGATTCCTTAAGTCTTTTGGTAGTGTAGTGTTTAGTGTCATGGCGTTTGAAGTCTGTTATCCCTGGTTCAATGCTTGCAATCTCTTTCCTTTTTTATGTGAACAATTGTTTTTCACAAAAGTCCAATAAGTGACTGCTTGCCCTGTCAGGAAATAGTGTAGTGGTTAATATCATGTTTTCTAGTGTCTGAAATTCCAGGTTTAAATCTCGTCTTTGCATTGACTTTTACGTGAGACATTTGTTAATACTGCTGTCCAATACGCAGTGGCAGCATCAGTCTTACAGCAGCATAATGTTTAATGTCATTGTTTTTGATGTCTGTCAGCCCTGGTTCAATGCTTGCCATCACTTTTTTTTTTTGTGAGCTCTTGAATTATTATTATTATTTTTTAACCACAATAAGCTAATTTGTGGCTAGTGCTGTACTGCTGTAGTGGTTGGTGTCATGCTGTCTGTGGTATAAGATCCCAGGTTTAGTCCTGGGCTTTTTCGGTTGCTGTTTCTGGTGCGTGCACTCTGTGGTGCAAATCCTACCACATGTTTATGTGACATTTTTATTGCTATTATTATACAAAAGCACTATTAGCAAGGGTGCGGCCAAGCCTGTGGTTATTGTTATAGTTTCTGTTGTCTGCTATTTCTGTTTTAAATCCCATCTTTACATTTCATTTTTAAGTAAAACATTTGTTAATACAGATGTTCAATACACGGTGCCCATGCTGCTCATATAGTATTGTAGTGGTTAGTGTTATGACTTGTGGTGTCTGGAGAATTCAGGTTCAAATCCTACCTTCAAACAAATCTTATCTTTACATTTGTGTGTATGTGAGATCATTTATTTTGACAAAAGTCAAATAAGCCAATCTCTTCTTTGTCCCAAAGTGGTGTAGTGTTAAGTATCATGGTTTTTTGTTTGTCAGATCCCTGGGTCAAATCTCATCCCTAAATTAGCGGTTTAAGAGTCATTTCTTTTTACAAAAGTCCAATAAGCTAGCTTGGAATGTGTCATGAATTGGTCTAGCGGTTAGTGTTGTGCTTTCTGATGTGTGAGGTCCTCGGTTCAAACCACATCTTTATTTTGCAATGAAGTTCATATAGTTGGCCATTTAAAGACAGAAGCCCAATAAGCAGGCTGCCCATAATCTCTGCAGTGGTGAAGTGGTTCGCTTCATGGCTTTTGCAGAGGCAGCACCCTGGTTCAAATCTCACTCCCTACTTACCTTATATATAAACCATTTTTTATGACAAAAATCCAGTAAGCACAGATCACACCAGTGCTAACACAGTGTAGTGGTTGGTGTCATGGTTTTTGATGTGTGACATCTTAGGTTCAAATCAGACCATTAATGCTTCTTTGTTATTGATTAAAAAGGTGAAAATCTCTTAAAAACATTACTCTTGCAAGAGATCCTGTGGCTCAGTTGGATGCGCTCTACCTCTGGTTTGAGAGGTTGCTGGTTCAAACCCCAGCCAGGTCTCCAAAATATATGTGGCAGTTCTGGGTACAGTTGCATGAAAGGTTCTGGATTCAAATCTCTTCTTTACATTGACTTTTATGTGAGACATTTGTTAATACTGCTGTCCAATACGCAGTGGCAGCATCAGTCTTACAGCAGCATAATGTTTAATGTCATTGTTTTTTATGTCTGTCATTCCTGGTTCAATGCTTGCCATCACTTTTCTTTTTTGTGAGCTCTTGAATTATTATTTTTTTTTTAAGCACAATAAACTAATTTGTGGCTAGTTCTGTACTGCTGTAGTGGTTGGTGTCATGCTGTCTGTGGTATAAGTTCCCAGGTTTAGTCCTGGGCTTTTTCAGTTGCTGTTTCTGGTGCATGCACTCTGTAGTTCAAATCCTACCACCTTTTTATGTTTATGTGACATTTTTATTGCTATTATTTTACAAAAGCCCTATTAGCAAGGGTGCATCCAAGCCTGTGGTTAGTGGCATAGTTTCTGTTGTCTGCTATTTCTGGTTCAAATCTAATCTTTACATTTCATTTTTAAGTAAAACATTTGTTAATACAGATGTTCAATACACAGTAACCCTGCTGCTCATATAGTAGTGTAGTGGTTAGTGTTGTGACTTGTGGTGTCTGGAGAATTCAGGTTCAAATCCTACTTTCAAACAAATCTTATCTTTACATTTGTGTGTATGTGAGATCATTTATTTTGACAAAAGTCAAATAAGCCAATTGCTCCTTTGTCTGGAATTGGTGTAGTGGTAAGTATCATGGTTTTTGGTTTGTGAGATCCCTGGGTCAAATCTCATCACTACATTTACAGTTTGAGAGTCATTTTTTTTTTACAAAAGACCAATAAGCTAGCTTGCTCTGTGTCCTGAAGTGGTCTAGTGGTTAGGGTTGTGCTTTCTGGTGTGTGAGGTCCCTGGTTCAAACCACATCTTTATTTTGCAATGAAGTTTATATAGTTGGCCATTTAAAGACAGAAGCCCAATAAGCAGGCTGTCCATAATCTCTGCAGTGGTGAAGTGGTTCGCTTCGTGGCTTTTGCAGAGGGAGTTCACTGGTTCAAATCTCACTCCCTACTTACCTTATATGTAAACCATTTTTTTATGACAAAAATACAGTAAGCACAGATCACACAAGTGCTAACACAGTGTAGTGGTTGGTGTCATGGTCTTTAATGTGTGACATCTTAGGTTCAAATCTGACTATTAATGCTTCTTTGTTTTTGATTAAAAAGGTGAAAATCTCTCAAAAACATTACTCTTGCAAGAGATCCTGTGGCTCAGTTGGATGAGCTCTACCTCTGCGTTTAGAGGTTGCTGGTTCAAACCCCAGCCAGGTCTCCAAAATATATGTGCTGTTTCTGGGTTCAGTTGCATGAAAGGTTCTGGATTCACAACCAGAGCAAACTAGAAGGTTTCGGAGGGCATTGTGGAGGGCATGGTGGAAGGATGGCTGTCCAAGAAGGTATCGGAGGGCATAACCCACGACGGGGGAAGGCAATATCCGGGCTGCTGCCCCCCGAAAATCTGAGGAAATAAATGTAGGGGGTTATACATCAAAAAATTAAAGGTTCGACTTAGTTTTTAAATATATACAAAACTCTAGCCAAAATCTATCACCCCACTTTTTTAGGGGGCTGCAAAGCACCATTTACCTCAGGCTTTTTGGCACCACACTAACTCACTCTTTCGCTCCACCACATGACACCACACACAGATTTATATCACACTTACCACCAAGCTAGGGGGCAAGCCGGATTTGAACCAGCAACCTCCACATTGAGAGGCAAGGCTTTTACCACAAAGCCACCAAGTCCCACACCAACGTACACGTCTCATAGGACATTTGTCTTTTAAAAGGCCATCGAAAAAAGAAAAAAAAAAAGGGTCAAATTAAAGCACCCCCTAGTGGACTAACTAGTGGGCATTAATTATCAAGTCCACAACAACAGGTGTGCTAAACCGAATTGGTGGGACAGATTACAATCTTCACACAGATCACATCTTCTTTCACACAGCAATGAATTTTAAAAACTGCTACTAAGACCATGCTTCTGCACACAGAATTCCCATTTCTTCCAAAGTTAAATATTTTTCGTCAAGCTCTTCTACAGTCTTTCACAGTTGACATTGTGGACCCAGGAGATACTGAGCAACTCATAAAAAAGCTCAACATCTGAGATCATCATTGATCCAACATCAACGCCTTCATGCCGGGGCCTTTAAACATTCAAAGAGGTCCAACGTTGAAACTCTACATGAAGTTGGATCCAAACGGTGCTGGATCTCTACGTGAAAAGCGCCAATGAAAATGCTATACATGAAATAGGATCCTAATGTTCCTCCTTTTGGGTGTTTCTACATGGCCTTAAAAAAGTCATTCAACATGTTGTCATGCAAAAATTAGTGCGGTTTCCTCAAATCTTCGCTCTTTTAAATAACAGCATGTGGGCAGTTATCCAGAATAACCATAAAATGGCTGAAGGCACTGGCTTAAGGAGGCGGTCCAGTAGACAAATGTCATGCCAACAGGTGTTCATGCAGGTAAAAGACAGACGCATCAGACAGAAAGCTGCTACACTCTCTGTTTAGACTACACCCTACTCCAGGAGCTCCACCACATCAAGGATGCCAGTGCAATGATCTTTTAGAGATAATGTTTCTGTCATTTTAGAGATTAAAGGAGATGAATATCTAAAGCAGACTGTTTTTCTCAGCAGAGGGACGAGTCGGCTGCAAGCTAGACAGCTCTCCTTATATGAATCATAAAAGGATTTAAAAGGTTTGAGCTTAAAATAAATAAAGAATAATATACAATCAAGTAAGTCAAAGTCAAAGAATGCAGACAAAACAAATCAGTGGCTTTTTATTTGTTTTGGCACGGGGGCAGGGGGCAGGGGGGGGAGAAAAAACAAATCAGAGTGCAGTTTCACATGAACCTCATCAACTGTTTACTGAACACAAAGACGTGAAGAGATTATCACTTACAAAAAGTTGATATTTAGTGTTTATTGATAAAATTAGCCCTTTTTTGTAAAGGATGATTTTCTATGTACAGAAAATATGAACAAAATACAGAGAAATAAGTTTAGATTTTAGAACTGTAGAGTAGAAAATGACAGAAATAGGAACAACCCATTATCTACAACTTTACAGGTTCTATTACAATCTCTATAGAAGAATCTTCTATATAATAATTCCTCTTTTCTATGACACAGTGACACATTAAACCCACTATCTGAACAGACCCTCTATGACTTTCTACTTACCATTGTGTCAAGTGGCCACTTGCAGCAGATACAGGTTCCATATGAAAGATTTGCAATTACATATAATTATAGTGGCAGAAACAAACTAGTACAATTATTTATTAATTCCTTTATTTAAAGCTAATCGTGCTCTTCGACTCTCACTGGTGACTTCAGCTTAAATATAAAAGTAAGCATTTGGACATTACAGGTGATCCTTCTTTTTCTTATTGAAGATGTTTCCATCTGGCTGCACCTTCCAGATCATGGTGGTGTTCTCCAACATGCCATTTTCCTCCAGTTTCTGCTTCATCTGAGGATCAGAATCAGGAATTCATTACTCAAATCAGTAAAAAAAGGAATATGTATCAGAGAGATGCCAAGAATTGAATAAATAATCCAAATCATAAACACGAATAAATGAAATCTGAGCATCTGAGCAGTGAAAAAAATCCAAACTTGGGTGTTTTGGTGACATCATGTGACTCACCTGCTCTAAAATAAACGCCTGTAAAGCAGGATCGAACACACTTCCATCAGACTTCACCTGCAGCCTCACTGTCTGACTCCTCGTTGGGAAATCTGTAGAATTAACACACACCTCTTTTCAAACATTTTTTCTCCTCAGAACAACGCACCCTCTAGATGAATTTTATGATATATGTTTTAAAATATGAATAACATTTTACAAATTCTGAATGGATGTTGTTTACGAAAGACACTGAACACTGCAACAAATTGTAGATGGAGGTGTTAATGAGCAAAAAGAGCAGCATTTATTTTTATAAAGTCATGAAAAAAGAACTCACTGGTGTGACAGAAGAAATAGTACTGGTTGCTGCAGGATGAATCACTGAACAGTCTGTTATTAACAACTGCACAGTTCTCAATTCCTCCATAATTATCAGGTTGTCCAGCAGCCCATGAAAGGTTTAAAGCACTGGTCCCGTCTGACCACCTCCATGGAAAATATATGTGGTGTTTCTGGGTTCAGTTCCATGAAAGGTTCTGGATTCACAACCAGAGCAAACTAGAAGGTCTCGGAGGGCATTGTGGAAGGAAGGTTGTCCAAGAAGGTTTCGGAGGGCATTGTGGAAGGAAGGTACCGGAGGGCATGGTGGAAGGATGGCTGTCCAAGAAGGTATCGGAGGGCATAACCCAAAACGGGGGAAGGCAATATCCGGGCTGCTGCCCCCCGAAAATCGGCAGAAATAAATGTAGGGGGTTATACATCAAAAAATTAAAGGTTCGACTTAGTTTTTAAATATATACAAAACTTTCAGCCAAAATCTATCACCCCACTTTTTTAGGGGGCTGCAAAGCACCATTTACCTCAGGCTTTTTGGCACTACACTGACTTACTTTTTCACTCCACCACATGACACCACACACAGATTTTTATTACACTTACCACCAAGCTTGGGGACAAGCCAGATTTGAACCAGCAACCTCCACATTGAGAGGCAAGGCTTCTCCCACAAAGCCACACACCAACATACACGTCTCATAGGACATTTGTCTTTTAAAAGGCCATCGAAAAAATAAAAAAATAAAAGGGTCAAATTAAAGCACCCCCTAGTGGACTAACTAGTGGGCATTAATTATCAAGTCCACAACAACAGGTGTGCTAAACCTGACAGATCACAATCTTCACACAGATCACATCTCCTTTCACACAGCAATGAATTTTAAAAACTGCTACCAAGACCATGCTTATGCACACAGAATTCACATTTCTTCCAAAGTTAAATATTTCATCAAGCTCTTCTACAGTTGACTGTGGACCCAGGAGCTACTGAGCAACTCATAAAAAAGCTTAACATCTGAGATCATTATCGATTCAACATCAACTCCTTCATGCCGGGGCCTTTAAACATTCAAAGAGGTCCAACGTTGAAACTCTACATGAAGTTGGATCCAAACGGTGCTGGATCTCTACATGAAAAGCGCCAATGAAAATGCTACACATGAAATGGGATCCTAATGTTCCTCCTTTTGGGTGTTTCTACATGGCCTTAAAAAATCATTAATCAACATGTTGTCATGCAAAGCTTAGTGCGGTTTTCTCAAATATTCGCTCTTTTAAATAACAGCATGTGGGCAGTTATGCAGAATAACCATAAAATAGCTGAAGGCACTGGCTTAAGGAGGCGGTCCAGTAGACAAATGTCATGCCAACAGGTCTTCATGCAGGTAAAAGACAGATGCATCAGACAGAAAGCTGCTACACTCTCTGTTTAGACTACACCCTACTCCAGGAGCTCCACCACATCAAGGATGCCAGTGCAATGATCTTTCAGAGATAATGTTTCTCTCATTATAGAGATTAAAGGAGATGAATATCTAAAGCAGACTGTTTTTCTCAGCAGAGGGACGAGTCGGCTGCAAGCTAGACAGCTCTCCTTACACGAATCATAAAAGGATTTAAAAGGTTTGAGCTCAAAATAAATAAAGAAGTAATATACAATCAAGTAAGTCAAAGTCAAAGAATGCAGACAAAACAAATCAGGGCTTTTTATTTGTTTTGGCACGGGGGCAGGGGGCAGGGGGGGGGAGAAAAAACAAATCAGACTGCAGTTTCACATGAACCTCATCAACTGTTTACTGAACACAAAGACGTGAAGAGATTATCGCTTATAAAAAGTTGATATTTAGTGTTTATTGATAAAATTAGCCCTTTTTTGTAAATGATGATTTTCAATGCACAGAAAATATGAACAAAATACAGAGAAATAAGTTTAGATTTTAGAACTGTAGAGTAGAAAATGACAGAAATAGGAACAACCCATTATCTACAACTTTACAGGTTCTATTACAATCTCTATAGAAGAATCTTCTATATAATAATTCCTCTTTTCTATGACACAGTGACACATTAAACCCACTATCTGAACAGACCCTCTATGACTTTCTACTTACCATTGTGTCAAGTGGCCACTTGCAGCAGATACAGGTTCCATATGAAAGAAACAAACTAGTACAATTATTCATGAATTCCTTTATTTAAGGCTAATCGTGCTCTTCGACTCTCACTACTGACTTAAGCTCAAATATGAAAGTAAGCATTTAGACATTACAGGTGATCCTTCTTTTTCTTATTGAAGATGTTTCCATCTGGCTGCACCTTCCAGATCATGGTGGTGTTCTCCAACATGCCATTTTCCTCCAGTTTCTGCTTCATCTGAGGATCAGAATCAGGAATTCATTACTCAAATCAGTAAAAAATGAAATATGTATCAGAGAGATGCCAAGAATTGATTTTGGTGACATCATGTGACTCACCTGCTGTAAAATAAACGCCTGTAAAGCAGGATCGAACACACTCTCATCAGACTTCACCTGCAGCCTCACTGTCTGACTCCTCGTTGGGAAATCTGTAGAATAAACACACACTTTTTCTCCTCAGAACAACGCACCCTCTAGATGAATTTTATGATAGCTGTTTTAAAATATGAATAAAATGTAACAAATTCTGAATGGATGTGATGATATTGTGTTATATTTACGAAACAACAAATTGTAGATGGAGGTGTTAATGAGCAAAAAGAGCAGCATTTATTTTTATAAAGTCATGAAAAAAGAACTCACTGGTGTGACAGAAGAAATAGTACTGGTTGCTGCAGGGTACATCACTGAACAGTCTGTTATTAACAACTGCACAGTTCTCAATTCCTCCATAATTATCAGGTTGTCCAGCAGCCCATAAAAGGTTTAAAGCACTGGTCCCGTCTGACCACCTCCATGGTTCTCTATATAGTCCAATCCAGGCACCGCCCGGGTTTATTTTCCCTATAATGTTGTTGTCTGAGCTGTTAAATATGCTGGCCAAGTCTGTGTAATGTGTTCGACAGTAAGCCTGAGCTTCAGGCCAGGTCATGTAAGGTCTAGCGATGGCAATGAACCTGGCAGAACCAGTCAAATTATCTGTGAAAAAGGAACCAAATTATTACGGCTTTGTTGATTCAAGTCTTCACAGAAAATTTAATACCAGGATTCATCTCAAGATCAAACTAAGATCAAAACTCAACCAAATCACTATGAGGACATTGACTCACCATCGTAGCATATGATGGGTCTCAGTTGTGTACATGGTACATCCCACCAACAATTATATGCACCTATAGCGACACATGATTCTTTTCCAGCACCATTATTAGGCTCTCCAGAGATCCACGGCCTAAAGGGAACATACTGTAGGTTGTTTAAGGACCAGCGCCAGCCGTTGATATCGGCGTACAAGCCGACCCAGGCAGGTGTTGCCAGACCTTTGCTTACCGCCTCTTTCTTCAGTCTCAGCCAATCAGTACCACTCTGGATTGCTGCCAGGTCGGTGTACCAAACCCTGCAGTAATTCTTCGCATTAGCCCATGTCATCGGTGTTTTTATTAATTCATAATTGTGAGGGACGGTTCCCAGAATGGACACAGCAACTGGGACAAGACCTGTTGGAGAAATTTAATTTACCAAACACAGTAAAATGTACCTGATAAATACAAATGTTCCCACAATAAATCAAAAATTTCGACACCAAAACATTGTCACAAAAATCATGATGCCTGAATAAATAAATAAAATGTTTATAGTTATAAATCCAGTGTGATAATTCAGTTCAGTAAGTCATGCATTAATAGTTCCTTATTTTTCTAATTATCGATTCCAAAACTACTTGATAATAATACATAAACATGTATTAGTTTGTGTATTTCTATTTATTTAATCCTTTAATAACACCTACACAGAGTGCATTTTGGAAAGACCCACTTTTTTTTTATGTTAAATTGCAGCCTGATACTTCGGTCGTTCAGATTGATTTTCTCAATAATCTACATTCAGTACACCATAATGACGAGGTGAAAACAGAATTCCAGAAATGTCTGCAATTTTGTCATTAAAAAGCTAAAATACCTGCATGTACCCCTGAAACTTGAACACTTAAAAAATGAGCTCAGGTGTCTCATTTTTATTTGTATTTATTAATTTTTTTCCCCTCCTAAACCTGCTGCTGTCGTTTAAATAAAAAAAAGACGAATCCAAAGAGTTAAGGTCAAGTAAATTGTTGTTATTGATTATTTAATCAAAATAAAAGGTTTAAACTATACAAACAAGGCTTGTAATCACATATATAATTTTTCACAATAAGGTTTAATATATTATAACTAATAACACCACATTTGTTGTTTTGGAAATTCAGCATCATTTATAATAAATTGTGTAATATCAATTATCATTCAATTAACAATAAGTAGTTTATAAAATGTTCTCACCAGTGAGACTCAGGAGAAAAAAAAGTTTCAGATTCATGATAGATGTGTATCTGAGGGGTAAAAAAAAATTAATACATATGAGTAAAGAAAATAAACGGTATGCAAGTATGAAATACAAAAAGATTTCTTTGCTTAAATGTAAAGATGATGATTATCTAACCAAGCTTCATATCTTTATCATAATTAGTTGTCAGGTTTGTGCTGATACACTGAATTATATAATTACCACCAGGTCACATGACCAGAGACACAATTATACACAATGAAGAACTGATATTTAAATCAAACACAGAAGAAAATTTATATCTTCAGGCAAAGTTCCAGTAATTATATTAATTAATCTGCCCATCTCTTATTTTATTGCTTTTTGGGAGTTTGTTATCAGGTAGAAACTTATTTTAATAATACTTTTGAGTACATAATGTTTTTGGAAGACGACTTAAAACTTCACCCCATAACATTACAGCACATTTATTTTCACTAAACGTTTATTAAATATCTTTCATAATAATGTTTAGAAAAAAAACATGCATTACTTATTTTATATATTTGTTCCCGCAACCATAATATCAGTTCATACTTTTATAAGGATAAATCAATTAATTATTTCAATTAGAAAATATCTGATAGAACAATTTTTCAGTACCAGAGACCCACTGCTGTGCGAAGATTCAGTTTTATATCACTTGAATAATAAAAACTGTTATAAATACTAAACTTAATAAATTAGTTCTTCATGATATAAACAATAGACGTGCATAAATCTGATGTTTTACCGGTTTAGAACTGGATGGTTACTGTTTCTTCAGAAGCTTTATTTAAGATCGTCACTGCTCATCTGTTTTATTCGCCTTCTCAATCCTTGAAAAACAAGGACATGACCTACATAAAAACTAATTTCCATTTTTGCTTTCGCTCCTCCTTAGACTCCAGACTCATTGTTTAAACAAAACCAAATGCAGTCCCAACGTCCTCAATTTGCAGCACAGAAAGGATGTGAACGAGGTCCTCAGGTTGAATTTACTGTGGACTTTCCACGAGACATCAATCGGCATGCACAGTATTATTATATCTCAATGAGAACATCATCATTGTCTCTTGGTGAATCAACAGCAGCATTAGGAATAAATCAAACACTGGGAAACCAAAAGAAAATCATAGACATTTAATTCTAAGTATTTACATTTAAATTTACATTTATGGCATTTGGCAGACGCCCTCGTCCAGAGCGACGTACAAAAGTGCTTTGAGTCTCTAGTAATGAATAAATCTACACTGATACACCAAAATACAAACTTAATATAAATATAACTCTTGAATTCTACAAGGCAAACTTGGAAAGTGATAATTTAAGTGTTTCCGGAAGTGGTAGGTCTTCAATCGTCGCTTGAAGATAGTCAGGGACTCCGCTGTATTTTAGAATAAAGGAACTACAGAATATTCTAATAAAGGAAGATCTACATGATGTTTTGGGGGGCTTCTTACACACCTTACTGGTATGCTCCTAATGCTATGAAAACTGCATTGTGAACATTTAAATGGCTTTTTCGTGGCACTGGTTGCACTGCTCTCTAATGTTGGATATACCTGTAAAACAAGCCTTCGCATTGGATGTACAACTATAAAAACAAGAAGTGCTGTTTTCCATAGGGAAAGAAGGATTACCTGAAACCAGCATTCTGTGTCACAGGTCTAAAATGTCACAAACAGTGTCTTGTTGCAAAGAAAAGACCAAAACAAAGCTTTCAATTTTACATCCTAATATTATAAAGAAGTCAAATTTTTGTACAAAAAAAGACTGCGCAGAAAAGTAAGTTGTCATGACCTCGTTAGTTTCCCGTATTCGTGTGTTGCTGCTAATCTTTCTTTATTTCTAGAATACTGTTGAAACTGGGATACACAGTCGCATTCACCAATCTTGGGATCACCTACACACAAAATGTGGATATTTGACAAAAAGAAATAGGATTTGGGCAGCTACAAATAATTCTATTATCTTGAAAAAAGTTCCAATAATTTGTAAACGTTTCACAGTAAAGCAGTGAGCAAGACAAACAAATCCAAATCACAAGAAATCTAGAAGTGCGGTCAAGGGAGGGGAATGTCGAGGTCGACATTCAACTCAAAGAGGAAATTGTTACACAACACAAGATTAACAATACTTTACCTAGTTGTTAGCATTAGCATGGTTTAAAAATGATCAAAACAGGAAATGCCATATAAACTGGATGAGCTCCATATTCAGGTAACAGGTCCCTCTGGTGGTCTGGAGGCAGTATAGTGGCTGGAACTGTTACATAGACCAGAAATAGAAGACATTATTATCTAAAGTAATGATTGACATTTATGTTAAGCATTTAGGAGCTATCTTGAGATCCCCTGGTGGTCTAGTGGTTAAGATGCAGCGCTCTCACCGCTGCAACCCGGGTTCAATCCCCGGTCAGGGAACCATCCCCAGCCACTCTCAGTGCCAGTCCCAAGCCTGGATAAACTGGGGAGGGTTGCGTATGCATCCAGCGTAAAACATGTGCCAAATCAAACGTGCGGAGGATCTGCTGTGGCGCCCCCTAATGGGAAAAGCTGAAAGAAAGTTTATTTAGGAGCTGTCTTGAGATGAGCCAGATTCCCCAAAAATGAGTGCTGTTTTGTCCAAGGCGCTGGAAAGGAAGGAATTCCCTGTGTTGTACATGTTGTAGAAAACGATTTGGATTTTATTTATTTACCCCACCTGAGCCCCTCAACAGTGATGGACAGACAGCCACCTTCTAAAGTTCAGGTATAGAAGAGGGAGAGTGCGAGGGGAAAACGAGTTCCTGCATGAAGCATTCTGCTTTACATACAGTTTATTAGTGTGTGGTATCACTTAAAAAAAAACATTTTAAGTCTCAAGTTTTAGCCAAATAACAATTATTTAATATTGATGCAATAAAAATAAATATACTTTCCAAAAGTACTCGACTTTCTGCAATACTTCTTCAATAAACATTTAATTTCACCGAAAATGCATCTTCATTGCTTGGATATAACTTCCTGAAATGCTTCTGTGTTTGCTGAGAAAATATTACATTGAATGCAAACTCATTTCCATTGGAGTTTTACTTTCCCTGAGACCAGATTTCAATAAAAACAAATGCTGACTCATCAAATTTCAGCACAGCAAGAGGGTGAAGCAGGTCATCTGGTTAACTTTTGGTTTGGAATTTTCATGTTCCAATATTTGGATAGAACATTCAGCTTGCACAATATTGTTACGTCTCTCTTTGGTAACTAAGGCAGTGAGGGACAGTGAGATCGAATCGAACTCGTTGGTAAACCAGAGAAAAATCTAGAGAAATCTTAATAATAATAATAATTTTTAAATACAATTTCTTCTAAGGAACTTAAAACAAGATCTACATGATGTCTTACACTGCGAATGCTGCGAATTAAAAGTGTTTTTGCAACTATTTACATACATTTTCCTGGCAAATATAAAGTAGTCCTGTTCTCCAATGTTTGATTTATGTGTAACACACGTCTTTAAGTTCACCTCTCCAACTCTTAAAACAAGCAGTCCTGTTTTTCAAGACCAGGATTAAGCATCTCAGGTCTAAATCTCACAGAGAATATCTTATTATACAACTGAAACCAAAAGAAAGCTTGAAATTAAAATCTAGATACAATTTTATTGTCAAACTGTACAACAGTAAAATCTCCAGCAGTCTTGCCGGTGCTGACGTTTAGAGTTTATACTTCTAACATTCTGATTAAGCAGGTTGTCAAAGCAGGAACCTGATCCCATAAATGACAGCCATTAAGATGCTGAGATATCAAGTTTATTGCTGATATTATTGTTCAGTACATTCTTAGTTTCAATAAATACAGAAAATGTGAATAATAAAGAAATTAGTGTATATTTTTAACAGTATGATTAAAATGAGAAGGCCATTATTTATTGCCATTCAAAACACAAACATTGTATTTACAGAGTCGGTTATATTCTCTTTGTTCTATGTAAAATGATTCTTTGCTACAACACAATGAAATTAAACCCAATATTTCAACAGACTGATTTTATGACTTTGTCCATCACCATGTTCAGTAGACACTTGCACCAAAAAACAGGTTACATATGAAATATTTGATTGAAAACAAATGGAAAAGAGGAAAGAAATGATGTATATATTTCACTACTTTTGGCTAATCTCGTCCTACTGATTAACGCTACAAGTTCAGTTTTTATTGTACTTGACTTAAAGGTGAGAATTTAGACATTACAGGTGATCTTTCTTTTTCTTGTTGAAGATGTTGCCATTTGGCTGCACCTTCCAGGCCAGTGTGATGTTCTCCAACATGCCATTTTCCTCCAGTTTCTGCTTCATCTGAGGATCAGAATCAGGATTTCATTACTCAAATCAGTAAAAAATGAAATATGTATCAGAGAGATGCCAAGAATTGATTTTGGTGACATCATGTGACTCAAAAAACGAGCCACATTGTTGAGAATAACAGAAATGTGAGCAGGTAAACAGTGAAATCCTAACAGTGATGTTTCAGAGACATCATGTGACCCACCTGCTCTAAAATGAATGACTGCACAGCAGGATCAAACACACTTCCATCAGACATCACCTGCAGTCTCACTGTCTGACTCCTCGTTGGGAAATCTGTCGAACAAACACACATATTTCCCACAATCCTCTTCAGAACACTGAATCTTCTGGATGACTATGATTTAATATATAAATAAATAGCAGAAATAAAGAAAGAAACAAAAGACTCACTGGTGTGACAGAAGAAATAGTACTGGTTGCTGCAGGATTCATCACCAAACAGTCCGTTACTAACAAATGCACAGTTCTCATTTCCATTAAAATTATCAGGTTGTCCAGCATCCCATGGAAGGTTTGTAGCATTGGTCCCGTCTGACCACTTCCATGTGTCTTTATAGAGTCCAATCCAGGCATCACCTAAAGTTTTTCTCACGTGCAGTATTATGTCATTATCTGAGCTGTTAAGGGAACTGGGCAAGTCTGTGTGATATGTTCGACAGTAAGCCTGAGCTTGAAACCAGGTCATCCAAGGACTACTGATACCTACAAACCTGTCATTTCCACTGAATTTAGCTGTGAAAAATGTAACCAAATGTTAACATCTTCACAGAAACAACAATATTAAAATATAACCATTAATGTGTAATTCCAGCCATCAAACCAAACAAAACAATCAAATGAATAGAAGGATATGAACTCACCATTGTAGCAAATGAAAGGTTTTGGTTGTGAGCATGGCACGTCCCACCAACTACTATCTGAGCCAATAATAACACATGATTTTTGTCCATTTTGATTATCAGGCTGTCCAGGGAACCAGTTGGTATAAGTAACACTCTTCAATGGGAGGTCATCCAAGGACCAGTGCCAGCCATTAGAAACCTTGTACAATCCGACCCAGTACATAAATTTGACAACAACTGGTTCTTTCTTCAGTCTTAGCCAATCAGTATCACTTTGGATCATTGCTAAGTCAGTGTACTTTGCTCTGCAGTAATTCTGTGCATCAGACCATGTGCTTAATCTCGTGATAATATTATAATGGTGAGGGACAGTTCTAGGGATGGACCAGGCAACTGGGACCAGACCTGTTGGAGACATTTTATTTTATAAAACACAGTAGATTTGAACCAGTAAATATTTGAATATAGAATATCTTTCCTTCATTTTAAGCTCCTTCCTCTGATGTAAGGAAAACATACCACAAATGGAAACACGTACAAGAGGAATTGCAGAAATGCAGGTTTTTCTAATCAGACCTTGTATACTACCGTGACTTTATGTATTTTTACTTTGTTGCACATTGTGAGAGATTCCCCCCTCACTATTTCCACAGAAAACTTGTCTTGTGCTCGATTTTATCCAAATTCCACAATGGCTTTATTTAGCCAGGAAGTTCTTTTAACGCAATGCGGGTTTAGTTTGAAAACTATTTTGAAGCTTCTAGCCAAGTTAATTTTAAGGGCCCACAAGGGAGCCCCTTGGAGCCATGTTTCAGCCATTGGGGGCTCTTTCTGCCATGATCAGGCCAGGGATCCATGAGGCAGCCCATACACACAGACTGCCCTTCTCTAGCCAGAGGCCAAAAAAGCAGCCTCTCTCATTATGGTCCACCCGGAGGACGATGAGGCAGCAACATTAAGGCCTCCCCCTTTGATATGCTCATGCAAGGGTTGGCATTGAGGCCTCCTCCCAAAAAGTGCCCATGCTGGGGACAAAGCTAAAACCTCTTTCCTCAAGCTTGTCATGCTAGGGGCTTCTCCTTCAACTTGCATCTGGAAGGAGGTGATGGTGCAGCCTTCTCCTTGGAACACTTAGATTTTGGCTCCCATTTTTTGTCATTGGTCAAAACAGTTTATTATAAATGTTTGGCCGGAGTACTCATTGGATAAACTTGACTTGACTTATAAAATGCTCTCACCATTGAGGCACAGGAGAAGAAGAAGATTTAGCTTCATCATGGATGGGTAGCCGGGAGCTACAGGGAAAGCAGAGACATGGGGGTATGTATATATATATATA
>MU551651.1:297470-384848 GCA_024362625.1 Silurus asotus
CCTCCAGCTTCACCTCCTGTCTTTTACTCAATGCCACTGTCTCTAATCCATACAACATCTCAGGTCTCACCACAGTCCTATAAACTTTCCCTTTCACTCTCACAGATACTCTTCTATCACAAATCACTCCTGCTATCACTCTTCTCCACCCACTCCACCCTGCCTGCACTCTTTTCTTCACTTCTCTAACACACTCTCCATTACTTTGCACTGGTGACCACAGGTACCTGTCACACTGTCCTCATACATGTCCTGCACCACCCTCACATACTTCTCTGACACACCTAATTTCCTCATACAACACCACAACTCCTCTCTCCACCCTGTCGTACGCTTTTTCTAAATCCACAAACACACAATGCAACTCCCTCTGTCCTTCTCTATACTTCTCCATCAACATTCTCAAAGCAAATAATGGATCTGTGCTGCCACCCTCACATACTTCTCTGACACACCTAATTTCCTCATACAACACCACAACTCCTCTCTCCACCCTGTCGTACGCTTTTTCTAAATCCACAAACACACAATGCAACTCCCTCTGTCCTTCTCTATACTTCTCCATCAACATTCTCAAAGCAAATAATGGATCTGTGCTGCTCTTCCTCGGCATGAAACCATACTGCTCCTCACAGATGGTCACCTCTTCTCTCAGCCTGGCTTCCACTACTCTTTCCCATAACTTCATAGGGTGACTGATCAACTTTATTCCCCTGTAGTTCCTGCAGGTCTGCACATCTCCCTTATTCTTAAAGATCAGTACCAGCACACTCCTTCTCCATTCCTCAGGCATCTTCTCACCTTTCAAAATCCTATTAAACAATCCTGTTAAAAACTCCACTGCATCTCTCCTAAACATCTCCACGCTTTTACCGGTGTGTCATCTGGTCCAACCGACTTTACACTCATCATCCTCTTAATTGCTGCTCTCACTTCCTCCTTACTGATCCTATCCACTTCCTGCTTCACATCTGCACACCATCCAACCTTCTCTCTTGTTTTCCTTGTTCATCAGTTGTTAAAAATACTCCCTCCGTTTTCTCAACACACTCTTCTCACTAGTCAACACATTTCCATCTCCATCCTTCATTCCTCTAACTTGCAGTACATCCCTCCCAGCTCGGTTCCTCTGCCTGGCCAATCGCTACAAATCCTTTTATCCTTCCTTATTGTCCAACTTCTCCTACAGCTCCTCATATGCCTTTTCCTTGGCTTTCGCCACATCCCTCTTCACCTGCATGTCCTTGATCTCCTGCCTACTTTTCTCATCACTCTGTTGATCCCAATTCTGTTTTGCCAACCTCTTTCTCCTCATGCTCTCCTGCACTTCCTTATTCCACCACCACGTCTCTTTGTCTTCCTTTCTATTTCCAGATGTCACACCAAGTATCTTTCTGTCTCCTTTATCACCTTTATTTATATGCAGTAGTTCCCCAATTATCCACCACCACCAAGCCCCTGTCTGACCTCTTCCCCAAATTTTACACTACAGTCTTCCTCCTTTAGTTTCCACCATCTACTTCTTCTTTCAGTCCTCACTCTCCTCCTTTTCTTCTTCACCTCAAAAACTATCCTACAGACCACCATCCGATGCTGTCTAGCTACACTGTCCCCTGCCAACACCTTACAGTCTCCAATCTCCTTCAAGTTGCATCTCCTACATAGAACATAGTCCACTTGTGTACACCTTCATCCACTCTTATACGTCACTCTATGATCCTTCTTCTTCTTAAAATAAGTGTTCACCACTGCCATTTCCATCCTTTGAACAAAATGTACCACCATCTACCATTCCACATTCCTCTCCTTAAGACCATACCTACCATCACCTCCTCATCACCTCTGTTCCCTTCACCTACATGCCCATTAAAGTCTGCACCAATCACCAATCATTCATTCCTAGGTTCACCTTTTACCACTCCATCCAACTCAATCCAGAATTTTTCCTTCTCCTCCATCTCACAACCCACTTCTGGAGCATAAACATTGATGAAATTTATCATTACGCCTTCAACTTCCGGCTTCAGCTTCAGGTTTATCACCCCATCAGAAACTCTCTTCGCCTCCACTACACTCTTACTGTACTCTTCCTTCAGAATCCCCCTACACCAATTTTCTTTTCATCCACACAATGATAGAACAGTTTAAACACCTCCAGTGTTCCTGGTCTAACTTTCTTTTTACTTGGTCTCCTGAACACACAACATATCTACCTTTCTCCTCTCCATCATATCAGCTCCCTCTCTCTCCTGCTCTACTCAACACAAACCTCCACATTTACCCAGAATTGGGACCGG
The DNA here is from genome assembly GCA_024362625.1 of Silurus asotus. Lineage (NCBI taxonomy): Eukaryota > Metazoa > Chordata > Actinopteri > Siluriformes > Siluridae > Silurus > Silurus asotus. The sequence goes on from MU551651.1 coordinate 299,768, forward strand.
CACTAATAGTGCACTGGCTTGTGCAACACTAATGGCTGGGTTTTCTTTAACTTCGACATTTTATACAAACACCTAAAAATCTCTAACAACCTCTAATGTTTATGATGAAAAAATGTTTACAAGAAAAATTGTTACAGAAGGAAAAGTTATTAAATTGTAGCACTTTTGGAAAGCGATTAAAAACAAATACGGAATATAAGTTTAGATACAAGACCTACAACAAGACATCTCAGTGGATGAACTTCAACAACAAAAAAACAGTTAAATATCTGTGAAAAACATGTTCTCTGACAGCTTATGGATGCCACCTACCAGAAGAAACAGTGCCCAGACTAAGTTTTGAAGATAATGGTCTGTTTTTTAAGATCTACTCCTATTTGATCGAGTAGGACGTTATGTGAATATCAATGCTACGGCATACACAGATCTTTTATACAAGTTTGTGCTTTCAATTTTATATCTAACGCTATTCATAAACCATGGTTTGATGAATTTGTTGTGTAGAAAAACCCGTCCAACATTCATCTTGTTCCTGTTCTTCTCTGTTAAAATCCCACAGACGAAAATCTTCGCAGGTTCCCATAATTTTGGAACGAATTATCAATATCTAACAAGCTCAAATAGACGTGATGGCTAAACATTTCCATTTGTTGACTCTACACTTTATTTACTTTCAAACTAAATCCTGTATCCATAAAATTCTATAGCTTTTAAACATAATTACAATTATAATACAAGAGAAGGAAAATAAAGCATTAGACCATAACGAAGCAACTGTTTCTTATCACAAAGAATACAATTGAAGCATGCACCAAAACATACCTGAACTCTAAAATCTGCTGCTGTTTTTATGAGAGCTTTGTCTGCTGCACATCTTGATATAAATAGCTAAACTGGACATCTTGTCATTTCTTTACCCAAATTGGGTTCTTGATCTAAATTTCCAGAGATTTGCATCACACTCGACAGGGACTGATTTTCATTTGGAGGCGCAAACAAAAAGGCATAAACAAAATCTGTGTGACATTGATTAATAGATAAACTATTTCTAGCACTCATGTGTGAAAAAAGGTGATGTTCTACATTCGATTTTTTTTCTGTTTTCATTTATCAGAAGTTTGCAAACAAACAAATCGCAAACAACGGGATTCGTAGCACTGATATGTGATTATGGACCTTGTCATAAGACAGATTTTGCAGTGTGTGCATGGCCAAGCACTGGAGCCAGAGGAAGTGAGAGGTGAGGATCACACACCAGTGCAGAAAGTGTGTACTTTATCGTGGTAGGCAGCAGGAGGATTAAAGGGGTGCAGAAGTAGAGCTGGATCAGTACAAAGTACAGTGTGGTCAAAAAGGACTTCATTAAACTGGGTCTTCTCTTACGAATACTACCTGCTGGGATTGGCTTTCACCCTCTGTTTGGACCATGCACTACTTTAGTAGTAAACTGCCTTCAGCAGTGCTCCAGTTCCTAAAGCCCACAAATTCCTCCTGCCTGTTTATACATTTGTACTACAAACAAAATTGTAGGTTCAGGGTGAAATTTTGCATCTGTGTAAAGCTGCTTTGAGACAACGTTCATTGTTAAAAGCGCTATACAAATACAAATGTATTGAATTGAATTGAATTGAAATGTTCTAGTTGACTTGCCCTGGAAACAAATAGAATTAATGTCCCTTAGGTACTTTGAATTTTGACCTTGCGCAGCATCACATCAGTTTTGTTCAGAACTCTATTGTTTTATTAAGTATGAAGGAAATAATATTTCGACATTTTATACTTCTTCTTCTTCTTTTGGTTGCTCCCATTAGGGGGCACCACAGCAGGTTGTCTGTCTCCACACCCCTCTGTCCTCTACATCTGCCTCTGTCATAGCAACTACCTGCATGTCTTCCCTCACCACATCCATAAACCTCCTCCTTGGTCTTCCTCTTTTCCTCCTTTCTGGTGTCTCCATCCTCAGCATTCTCCTACTGATATACCCCATGTCCCTCCTCTGCACATGTCCAAACCATCTCAATCACACCTCCCTCACCTTGTCTCCAAAACGTCCTAAATGTGCTGTCCCTCTAATAAACTCATTCTAATCCTGTCCATCGTTGTCACTCCCAACCAACATCTCAACATCTTCAGCTCTGCTACCTCCAGCTCCACCTCCTGTCTTTTACTCAATGCCACTGTCTCTAAACCTACAACATCTACATCAACACAACCACAGTCCTATAAACTTTCCCTTTCACTCTCACAGATACTCTTCTATCACAAATCACTCCTGCTATCACTCTTCTCCAACCACTCCACCCTGCCTGCACTCTTTTCTTCACATCTCTAACACACTCTCCATTACTTTGCACTGTTGACACCTGGTACCTGAACTGCACCCTTTCACTGCACTCCCTCTCATTCACACAAATATATGATTTTTTTTAATCAAAGAGAGGGAAAATAAAGCATTAGACCATAACAAAGCAACTGTTTCTCATCACAAAGAATACAATTGAAGCATGCACCAAAACATACCTGAACTCTAAAATCTGCTGCTGTTTTTATAAGAGCTTTGTCTGCTGCACATCTTGATATAAATAGTTAAACTGGACATCTTGTCATTTCTTTACACAAATCGGGTTCTTGATCTAAATTTCCAGAGATTTGCATCACACTCGACAGGGGCTGATTTCCATTTGCAAGCGCAAACAAGAAGGCATAAACAAAATCTGTGTGACATTGATTAAATGAGAAACAATTTTTAGCATTGACGTGTGAAAAAGGTGATGTTCTACATTTGATTTTTTTCTGTTTTCATCCATCAGAAGTTTGCAAACAAACGAATCGCAAACAACAGGATTCGTAGCACTAATATTTTATTATGGACTTTGTCACAGTGTGTGCATTGACAAGCACTGGAGCCAGAGGCGCTGAGGGGTGAGGATCACACACCTGTGCAGGAAGTGTGTACTTTATTGCAGTAAGCAGCAGGAGGATTAAAGGGGTGCAGGAGTAAAGAGAGTACCTGGATGAGAGAGAGAGAGAGAGAGAGAGAGAGAGAGAGAGAGAGAGAGAGAGAGAGAGAGCACTGGTGAAAATTTGTCTGCCTCCTACTTATCTTTCCTGAGCCAGCAAGCTCTCCAAAATCCACACCCGAAAGGAGGAAACGCCATCATGGAGTCCTTTCCACAGAATGAGCTTGTAATTGTTCTTACTGCTATTCAGCAGACCCAACATCAGGCCCTTCTGAAGTTTAGAGCAGAGCAGCTCTTCTGGGAACTAAACAACGGCAAGCCAATGATTGGAAGCTACTTTTATAGTATTTTGTAGAAGGAGCGAGCTCTTGTCATAGCATTAACATTTTCAGCTCCCCTCGCTCTGTACAAGCATGAGTTTGGGCAGTGTTGGTCCAGCAGCCCCTGGCCACATACTCCTGGCTGCTGGAGGTGTAATGCAATGCTGAAACAATTTTTTTAGTTGTGCAGGAAAAAAATCTTTTTGACTGCTGGCTGAATCCAGTGCCAGCAGATGTTGCTTAACAAGGCAGTCCAGCTGCCCGAGGACAATTTAATGTGTGTACCTGGAGGAAGATGAGATCTCTATCCCTTCTCTCTATTTCTCATGCCCTGTTCCTTTTTGGGTGGGTACAATGTGGTCAAAAAGGACTTTATTAAACTCGGTCTTCTCTTACGAATACTACCTGCTGGGATTGGCTTCCACCCTCTGTTTGTACCATGCACTGCTTTAGTAGTAAACTGCCTTCAGCAGTGCTCCAGTTCTCAAGCCCAAAAATTTCTCCTGCCTGTTTATCATAGTAATAAATGCATCAGAAACCTCAGCCATGCAGAAAACTTAGCTATTTTGGTAGCACTCCTTGTTCAAGTAAACTATGTTTGTATGAAGACTCTTTCTTCTGGACTTGACTTTGACAGGTGATGGTTACAACTATCAAACATTTGTACTACAAACAAAATTGTAGGTTCAGGGTGAAATGTTCTAGTTGACTTGCCCTGGAAACAAATAGAATTATTGTCCCTTAGGTACTTTGACTTTTGGCTTTGCGCAGCATCAGCTCAGTTTTGTTCAGAACATTTCGACATTTTATACTTCTTCATCTTCGTCTTCTATTGGCTGCTCCCATTAGGGGGCACCACAGCAGGTTATCTGTCTCCACACCCCCTGTCCTCTACATCTGCCTCTGTCATACCAACTACTGCATGTCTTCCCTCACCACATCCTAAACCTCCTCCTTGGTCTTTCTCTTTTCCTCCTTCCCAGTGTCTCCATCCTCAGCATTCTCCTACTGATATACCCCATGTCCCTTCTCTGCACAAGTCCAAACCATCTCAATCTCACCTCCATCACCTTGTTTTCAAAACGTCCTACATGTGCTGTCCCTCTAATAAACTCATTTCTAATCCTGTCCATCGTCGTCACTCCCAACACTATCACTCTTCTCCACCCACTCCACCTTGCCTGCACTCTTTTCTTCACTCTCCATTACTTTACACTGTTGAACCCAGGTACCGGAACTCCTCCACCTTCTCCACCTTTTCTCCCTGCAGCTGCACCCCTTCACTGCACTCCCTCTCATTTACACACATATACAACTTTTTTTAATCAAAGAGAGGAAAAAATAAAGCATTAGACCATAACAAAGCAACTGTTTCTCATCACAAAGAATACCATTGAAGCATGCACCAAAACATACCTGAACTCTAAAATCTGCTGCTGTTTTTATGAGAGCTTTGTCTGCTGCACATCTTGATATAAATAGTTAAACTGGTCATCTTGTCATTTCTTTACACAAATCAGGTTCTTGATCTAAATTTCCAGAGATTTGCATCACACTCGACAGGGACTGATTTCCATTTGCAGGCGCAAACAAAAAGGAATAAACAAAATCTGTGTGTCATTGATTAAATGAAAAACAATTTTTAGCACTGATGTGTGAAAAAAAGGTGATGTTCTACTTTAAAAAAAATTTCTGGTTTCATCCATTAGAAGTTTGCAAACAAACGAATCGCAAACAACAGGATTCGTAGCACTAATATTTGATTGTGGACTTTGTCACAGTGTGTGCATTGCCAAGAACTGGAGCCAGAGGCAGGGAGGGGTGAGGATCACACACCTGTGCAGGAAGTGTGTACTTTATTGCAGTAAGCAGCAGGAGGATTAAAGGGGTGCAGGAGTAGAGCTGGATGAGAGAGAGAGAGAGAGAGTACTAGTGAAAATTTGTCTGCCTCCTACTTATGTTTCCTTAGCCAGCAGGCTTTCCAAACTCGTGGCAAAATCCATGACAGAAAGGAGGAATAGCAATCATGGAGTCCTTTCCACAGAGTGAGCTTGTAAAAGTTCTTACTGCTATCCAGCAGACCCAACATCAGGCCCTTCTGAAGTTTAGAGCAGAGCAACTCTTCTGGGCACTAAACAAAGCGCAATTTAATGGTGGGTGTACCTGGAGAAAGATGAGACCTCTTCTCTCTTTTTTTCTCATGCCCTGTTCCTTTTTGGTTGAGTACAGTGTGGTCAAAAAAGACTTTCTTAAAATGGGTCTCCTCTTATCAATACTACCTGCTGGGATTGGCTTTCACCCTCTGTTTGGACCATGCACTGCTTTAGTAGCTTCTGTGGTGGAATTCTCCAATCCTAAATAATAGTCTCAGGCTCGAGTAGAATCAAACAGAACGAAGTTTATTATAAAAGAAAAGAGATCCTCTGCAGAGGGATGTTTGTCACACACACACACACACACACACATTCAAGGTGGACCAGGACTGCAGATGGCATTGGATGAGGCATCAGAACAATATTTCTGACTCCTTCATTGTTGGCCGTCCCGGATGGCATACTGTCAGTGATCCACCAGCCACATCTTCACCTATCACTCCAAGCAACTCTCCCACTTACTAATCAGCTACACCTGGCCCTCATCAGCTCCCATGCTACGTCCCAGCCTTGATTTTAACAATCAGCATGCAAAATAACAAACAAAACAAAAAAGCATTTATTGGGCGGTGAGATGAAATGAAACCCACCGAAAAAACAAGAGGAAATATAGAAGTAGCAGTGTCTTTATTTAAATGATTGTATAGTAATGGATTAACAGAGGAGGTAGTGTATGGTATTATTGAAAAAAGATCTACATGATGTAGTAAAGTAAATGTGGGTCAGGAATCGATTCTTACACGCCTCCATACCTCTCCAGTTTTAGCAGAAGTGTGTTGTGACTATTTGAATGTATTTTCTTGGCAAATTAAAACATAGCCTTGTTGTAAAATGTTGTATTTATAGGTAAAATCAGCCTTCACCTTGGACTTAGCTGAAACTGTATAAAAAAAGACGTCTGTTTTCTAGTAGAAATGTGAAAAAAATTAAGAGAACTCTGGTTAAAATCCATCCATGTATAGGGCCTTGTGATCAATCAGAAAATGTCAGGAAGTGCAGATGACTGGGAGGAGAATGGACCCCAATGCAGGATGCCACAGGGGCAAGATGAAAAAAACCTGGAAGTGTATGTGGTGTGCCTGGAAGATCCTGACAGAAAATAAGAAACAGACAAGTGGTCACTGGTACCTCAGGACATGATCACTTTGATGTAGAGAAAGAGGGAAGTAGAATAGAGTTGTGACAGGGAGAGAGAAATAAGGATCAGGGTGTAAGTGTGGACTCCAGCAAGACTAGCTACTGTATGACAGCATAGATGAAAGAGAAAGCCAGAAGGTAACGCAGACATGAGGGACCTATGGGAGAAGAGACGCCACCACACCACCATCAACAAACCTTAGTGAACATGTGACAGTGAGGGGGAAAACAGCATCCAAATATCCCAGTTTTACAAAACGCTATATTCATCCATTTTAATGTGAGGTTTAATGGGGAACCAGTGCAGACTGATTAAAACAGGGATGATGTAGTCATATTTTCTGGTTCTATTAAGAACTCTTGCTGCTGCATCCTGGACAAACTAAAGCTTATTTATGAACTTACTAGAACATCCAGACAGCAAGGTATTGTTAGTAAGTAAGTAAGGCAACATACAACTGTGTATTGTCAACATAGCAATGGAAGCTAATACCATGTTTATAAATAATTCCACCCAAAGGCAGCATATGTATTTAAAAAAAAAAAAACAGCGGGCCTAAGACAGATCCTTGTAGAACAGCAAACTTTCAAATAATTAGAGCAAGGAGACACAAGGCGAATAGCAGGTCATTTACCAGTGTCATCGCTGTGTTATTACGAGACCGAAATTCTGGCTGATACATTTAATGAATGTAAAACACAAATTGCGGACAGATATATTAAAAAAACAGTCCATGAATCAGAATAGTTTATTGATCCCATAGGGAAATTGTTGGGGCAAAAGGCATAGAGCAGAGTAAGCAGTTATAGAGATGAAACATGGGCAAATAGAGCAATGCAAGTCATAGACCAGGTAAACAGAATCCAAAACATAGCATAAGAAACAGCCAACAAACTGGGTAATAAAGTGTAGAGACAAAAGCCAGTACAAGAAACACAATCCAGGAAACCAAAAAGCACAGGTAAGCAGGCATGTTATATTGCAGCCATTTGCTAAAATCATTTAAATTAATTCTTCCTCCTCATTAATGTACACATAGCACCCCATATTGACAGAAAAACACAGAATTGTTGACACAGATTTATTACAAAAGAAAAACTGAAATATCACATGGTCTTAAGTATTCAGACCCTTTGCTGTGACTCTCATATATTTAACTCAGTCCATTTCTTTTGAGCAAATGAGAATCATGAGGTCAAAGGAACTGCCTGAAGAGCTCAGATACAAAATTGTGGCAAGGCACAGATCTGGCCAAGGTTAAAAAAAAATTGTGCTGCCCTTAAGGTTACTAAGAGCACTGAACTGAACTGATTTGGCAGTGGTAAATACGTATTTTAGGAAGAAGGATGATCATAGGGTAATGTATAAGAGTGGAGGAAGGTGCACACAGGTGGACTATGTTCCATGTAGGAGATGCAACCTGAAGGAGATTGGAGACTGTACGGTGTTGGCAGGGGACAGTATAGCTAGACAGCATTGAATGGTGTTCTGTAGGATGGTTTTGGAGGCGAAGAAGAAGAAGAGGAGGAGAGTGAGGCCTGAAAGAAGAATAAGATGGTGTAAATGTAACCCTAGTTCCCTGAGGAAACAAGAAGCTGCATCGTAATGCTTGGGAACGCCCCCGCGTTGTCCTCGCTCTGAACCACGTGTGAAATCTGACCAATAGGGGCGTCGTGAAGACATCGGCGGGGGATGCCGCATAAACCAGGAAGCTACAAATGGCTGCTCGACGGTAGAGACACTATCTTCTGCACAGAGAGAACTTAGGCTACGCCGGGATGCAGGAAGTGTGGCACGAAGACACAGTGTCTCGTTCCCTCTGGGAACTAGGGATACATTTGTAACCTAGAGCGGTTTCCCATTTGGGAACTCAAGCTGCATTGTAACGCTTTGGGAACAAGTGTCCAATCATGCCACACTGACCAGACCCTGCCTAGTGTGTGAGGGCTTTGGCACCTGCACGTAGGACAGAGGAGCCCAAAGTGGATCTAAGGTCAGGGTCATATAACTGGACGAAGGTCAGTGGGGTGGACCAACCAGCAGCATCACAGATGTCCTGGAGTGACACTCCAGTGGACAAGGCCATAGAGGCCGCCACACTATGGGTAGAGTGAGCTCTGACCCTGAGTGGTGCAGGGAGGCCAGAGGACTCGTAAGCTGACACAATAGCATCCACTACCCACCTGCTTAACATCTGCTTATTGGCCGGGAAACCTTTCCTATTAGGGCCATAACAGACGAACAGCTGCTCCGACCTCCATGGACTCTGTCATTTCTGGTCTGGGGCTAGAAAAGGAGGAGGGCAGAATGCCTGTAACACGACAGGTCGTGTGAGAGCCGTAGGCACCTTAGGTACATACCCAGGTTTCATGTACAGAAACACTCTGGCCATGCCAGGGGCAAATTCCAGGTGGGACGGGGCCACGGACAGAGCCTGCAGATCCTCAATCCTCATCAGGGAGGAAATTGCCAAGAGGTAGGCAGTCTTAACTGACAGGTACCTGAGGGCCACCCTGGCCAAGGGATCGAAGGGGGGCTCGGATAGAGCCACCAGCACAACTGCTAAGTTCCAGACAGGCACTCTGCGTCACGTCCCGGGCCTCAGCCTCCGGGTGCCGCGGAGGAAACGTGTCACCAGGGATGCCTACTCAGCGACTGCCCCACAAAGGGGGATGTTATATGCCACAAAAAACTCCAGAACTGAACCAACCGGGCAGTTAACTGGGTCCAAGTCACGGTGCTCATGCTATGACGTGAACAGTCGCCACCGTGCGGCATATGACCTCCTCGTGGAGGGAGCTCTGGAGTGGAGAAGGGTCTATTCTATTGTGAAAGAGAGACCAGCTACTACGAACTGTGCCCCCTCAGGAGCCACAGCCACAGCTTCCACAAATCCGGCAGGGGGGGGACCAGGGTTCTGCCCACCTGCAAAAGGAGATTCCTTCTGGGAGGAATTTCCGATGGAGGGCCCTCGAAGGAGAGATACCAGGTCCGCAAACCATGGCTTGCCGGCAATCGAGGTGCTACCAGGAGGAGACAGAATCCTTTCTGGCTTACTCTTTACAGAATTCCAGGGAACAACATTCAGGCATAGCCTCAGCTACGACTGTACCATGGCATCCATGGAGGCTGGGTGAGAGAGAGAGAGAACCAGAGGGGACAGTGCGAATTCTCCCGGGTCGCAAAAAGATCCACCTGGGCTCTGTAGAACCTCCGCCATACCTGCTCCACTACCTTGGGATGGTGTCAGCATTCCCCAGGCCACGGTCATTGCCTTGTCAGGGCGTCTGCTCTGACATTTAACTGTCCCGGGATGTAAATGGCTCTTAATGAGAGGAGTTTGCCCTGGGACCACATGAGGGCCTCTCGCACCAGTGTGTACAAGGGGCAAGACAGGAGGCCCCCCTGGTGGTTGATGTACGAGACCACCATAGTATTGTCCATCCAGACCAACACATGATGGTCCCTTAGGTCTGGGAGGAAGTGTTTCAACCTCAAATACACTGCCATCATCTCCAGGCAATTTATGTGCCACGATAGACGTGGGCCTCACCACAGACCCCAGGTGGAGGGGCCATCCATGACTGCTTCCCACGCTGTGAGAGAAGCGTCTATCGTTACCGTTATGCGATGACAAAGAGTCCCTAAAATGGGTGCTTCGGTACAGAAGGTCCTTCCATACATCCAAGGCTCGAAGGGCACACCGGAACACCTTGATGGTACTATACGGATTCCCTGTGGGGGAGAACCCTCTGCCCCAGAGCCATCACTGGAGGGGCCTCTTGTGGAGGAGGCCAACTGGAATTACACCGGACACTGCCGCCATGAGACCCTTTGGTGAGGATGACTTCGATCCGAGCGGGAGTCAACCGTGCCTGCAACCTGGCCTAGTCCCACACCATGCCCAAAAAAAGTGGTTCTCTGTACTGGAGAAAGCACACTCTTTCTGTAGCGGGGTCAGTTCTGCGTCCATGCATTTCGTGAAGGTACGGGGTGAGAGTGCTAGGCCGAATAGGAGGACCCGATATTGTTAAGCTCCTCAAAAGCAAACCTCAAGATGGGAATGTGGAAATATGCGTCCTTCACATTTACTGTGATGAAACAGTCCTTGGACCTGATCTGAGTCACGACCTCTCTGAGGGTAAGCATCCTGAACCTGAGCCTCATAATTAAGCAGTTCAAGGAGCAAAGATCCATAGCCTTCTCTTCCTGTCACCCTCTTCTCTCTCTCTCTCTCTCTCTCTCTCTCTCTCTCTCTCTCTCTTTCAGTCGAGTTAAACATGCTCCTGAGGCTCCAGTGACCACTGTTCCTGCCCCTCCCCACTCCGTGGATCTTCTTACTTCATCCAGGCCTGCCTCTGTATAGTGTTCTCTTTGACTGGAGGCCACTCTGTGCAGCTTGGGACGGTTTCTCATCAACACCCTGGGTGGTTCCATGAAATTCCGGAGAACGGGCGCTTTGAGGATGGTTTGGACTGTAGTTAATGTCAACAGTCTGCTACACTGACTCAGGATACAGTTCACTTCTGATCATCATAACTGTACCCCGCAACATTGTATATCTGCTTCAAATGGACAGAGTTAAATAGGAGCATTTCGTTGTGGAAGTTATTTTGTTAAGGTGCGATATATTTTTTATATTAGCCATCTCACTACAATACTCCACATACATATATACCTGATGATATTATCCAATAAAATATATGTTGAGATAAAGGAGAAGAAGAAGATTATGATTCATAATGAACACGGAAGCTGTGAAGTGAAATCAAAATGTATTAAAAAGCTGAACTGGGACTTGACTATGGCGCTGAACTAAACCCATTCCTTTTTGCAGGGTTTTTTTATACTATATGGTTAAAACTTGGTACATATTCAAAATTTCTTGAATTTTTTTGTGGACAGTTTAAATGTTATTATACTGTTAAAATAGAGAACACACAGGCTTCTAATTTCCATCCATAAGCATTCCAATGACAATTTTTCTTTTTTCTGAACAGAAAATCTGAAAATACATACAGTTAATATACAATAATATTTGTGCATTTGGAATTTCTTCTCTGAATGTCAGTATAACATATAGATTATTAGAATTATTTATTTGTTTTACTACACAGACAAATATTAGATTGGATGTACAAAAATCACCTAAATATTTTATTTCCAATAGTATGGAATCAGTTAATTTAATTAATTCATTAGTTTAATAAATAATAACAACTTATTATTTATTTGTATTGTAGTTTGTATTTGACATTGTAGCAGAAATAATGCAGATGAAATCAATACATTGATGACTAAGCTAAAAGATATCCGTGATCACTAGTCCTAGATTAGGTTGACCCAGAACACTCAGTTCTTTTCTTTATCCTCTCTTTAAATGCTTAAGCTGTGAGAGAAAATTATTTATTTGTTTTAATACACAGACAAATATTAGATTGGATGTACAAAAATCACCTAAATATTTCATTTCCAATAGTATAGAATCAGTTAATTTAATGAATTCATTAGTTTAATAAATAATAACAACTTATTATTTATTTGTATTGTAGTTTGTATTTGACATTGTAGCAGAAATAATGCAGATGAAATCAATACATTAATGACTAAGCTAAAAGATATCCGTGATCACTAGTCCTAGATTAGGTTGACCCAGAACACTCAGTTCTTGTCTTTATCCTCTTTTTAAATGCTTAAACTGTGAGAAAAGCCAAACTGTTGCCTTTTGGTATGGCTAATCCGCGCTTTGTTGCTTTTGCTAAAAGAATTACATGACCAGATGTGAAGTTATTATCGTCAACCATTTTTATCTTGTCACAGTATGATAATATGTATCTTGTTGACATTAGTAGTTGGAGTTATTTTGTTGTTTGCTTCTAGAATAACCTTTTTCGTATGCTTCTTTTGACCTTACGCTGAACTATCCTTTTGTGGCATGTGTTACTTTACTTGTACACACACAGTGGTTCCTAGTCAATTTATGAAGGCAGCCATATTGGAAAAACCTGCAGTTCACAGATAAATCCAATAGAGGGCAAAAGACAGGTGTCAGATTGTATACAACAGGTTTTTGAGGAAAGTCTTGTTAATGCAGCTGGTGCAGAGGTCTCAAAACTCATGTATTAAATACGATACATTTGGAGTTATAGGGTTAATAAGAAGCAAGCAAAGACTTGTTTAAAACTGCCATCAGCAGTGCTCCAGTTCTCAAGCCCACAAATTCCTCCTGACTATTTATCATAGTAATAAATGCATCAGAAACCTCAGCCATGCAGAAAACTTAGCTATTTTGTTATCACTCCTTGTTCAAGTAAACTATGAAGACTCTTTCATCTGGACTTGACTTTGACAGGGGATGGTTACAACTATCAAACATTTGTACTACAAACTAAATTGTAGGTTCAGGGTGAAATTCTAGTTGACTTGCCCTGGAAACAATTAGAATTAATGTCCATTAGGTACTTTGACTTTTGGCTTTGCGCAGCATCAGCTCAGTTTTGTTCAAAACTCTATTGTTTTATTTCGTATTAAGTTATTAAATATTTGGGCAATATTATAGGCACCAGACATAGATTCTTTTTACACAACTTTATTAGCACTTTATATGTGTAAAGCTGCGTTGAGACAATGCCCATGATTAAAAGCAAAATACAAATAAAAAATGAATTGAATGAAACACAAATAAACAGAAATTGCAATATTAGTGGAAAGGCACATGGGTTTACAAGCTATTAATGAGTTCCATCATCATTTTCATATACAAGATTTACTACAACATATATATATTTAAAACAGAAAAAAATAAATATCACATGTAGTTATTAAAAAAGTTCTCAAAATCTTGGAGCTTTATTTTAATTTAGCTCAAGTGCCTCCCAATTTTCCTGAACGTTGGGTGAGATGTTTCTACACCTTGACTGAAGTCGACCTGTGAAAAGGTAAATGGATTGGACATGATTTAGAAAGACACACACCTCTCTAAAGAATGTCTTACAGCTGACAATGCAGATTAGAGCAAACAACCTAGGCATGAAGTCAAAGCAACTGCATGCAGAGCTCAGAGACAGGATTATTGAAGGGCACAGATGTGGGCCTACAAAAAATGCTTCACTAAAGATTTCCAAGAGCACAGTGGCCTCCATAATTTTCAAATAAAAGAGGTTTAGCACAACCAGGACTCTTTCAAGAGCTGGTCGCCCAGCCAAACTGAGCAAAAGAAAGGAAAAGTGGTGACCAAGAAGCCAATGGTCACTCTCACTGAGCTCCAAAGATTACTGTGTAGAGATGGACAAATTTCCAGAAGAACAACCACCACTGCAACCATCCAACAATCTGGGCTTTATGGCAGAGTGGCCAGACAGAAGCCTCTCCTCAGTGCAAAACACAAGAAAGAACATTTGAAATTTTAAACAAAACACCTGAAGGACTCTGAGAGTGTGAGGAACAAGATTCTCTGGTCTGATGAAACCAAACTGTTTAGCCTCATTTTAAATGTGATGTCTGTAGGAAACCAGGCACCACCCAAAAAAGTGAAGCATGATGGTGGGAGCTGGGTAGGTGTTTTTTCCGCAGCAAGGACAGGAGGACTGGTCAAAGCTGAATGAAGAAAAGTACAGACTTAATAGAAAACTTGTTCCACAGCACTCAGGATCTCAATTTGGTTGAAGGTTTACCATCCAAAAATTACTTTTTTTTCTGAGTATTGAGTAAATTACAGTTATATTTCTGTGTTATCTTTTAATAAATGTACATAGATTTATATATTTCCATTTTTACTTTTAGGGAAATGATTGAAGATAACCAAAATAAAAGTTAATTTGATATATACATATATATATAGTGTGTGTGTGTGTGTGTGTAGTAAACAGTAAATGGCATAACATTGTGAAACAGAGTTTACAGCTGATGTGTCAAAAGTCAGCATTTTACTGCTTTACTGAATTTTTTTTTTGACGGAAGAAGATATTTCCATCTGGATGCAACCTCCAGGACAGTGTGATGTTTATAAACATGACATGTTCCTCCAGTTTCTTCTTCATCTAAAAGAGCAAAGGCCAGATTTAATAACCCCCCAAAAAAAATCATATTTTACAGCAATACTAGAAAAAATATGATGGAAGCAAGCAGAAAGGAGCAAATGTTTTGGGGAATAATAGAAATTTGAACAAATTTCACCAGATTTCAGGGACTCACCTGCTCCAAAATGAACGACTGGACAACAGGATCAAACACACTTCCATCAGACTTCACCTGCAGCCTCAACACCTGTTTTCTCACGGGGGAATCTACAGAATAAACGCATAGAATTTGTTTCTCCTTTTTTTCCCCAAAAATGTTTGAAAGTAAAAAGTAAATACCGAAGTATAAATCTTGAAAAAAGACTTACTGGTGTAACAATAGAAATTTCGCAGGATGATGCATGGTTCATCAATGTACAGATTTTGATAAACTGATGCATAGTTTTCACTTCCCAAAAAATCATTGGGTTGTCCAGGATACCATGGGAGTTTTGAGGTCTTGGTGTTGTTTAACCACTTCCACGTCTCTCTGTACAGCCCAAACCAGGAATCCCCCTGGATAGTCATCACCTGTGTTATGAAGTCATTATCTGAGCTGGTAAGAGAACTGGCGAGGTCTGTGTGATGTGTTCGGCAGTAAGTCTGAGCTTCAGCCCAGTTTAGGAGAGGACTAGCCACACCGATAAACCTGTCAGCACCACTGAGATTATCTGGAAATTAAGAATATTTTGTCTGTTTGTACTCTACTTGTTTTATACATATTGCATTGCCAATGCATTACATCCCATCTCATCTTTGTTCAGCAAACGTAGTTCATATTTATAACCCTAACATTCACTACAACGTGTCAGTTACAGTATCATTTACTTGGTGTCTCCAACCTGAAACCAATCAAATCACCATCTCAATAAAGACTCACCGTCGTAGCATATGAAGGGTCTTAAATCTGCACATGGTTTATCAGCCCAGTATCCAGTTGTACCCATTATTATAACACAGGATTCCTTCCCAAGATAATTATTAGGTTCTCCAGTAATCCAGTTTGTAAAAATGCTGTTCTTCAGCAGGACGTCGTTTAAGGACCAGCGCCAACTATTGACGTCATTGTACAATCCGATCCAGGCAGGTTCTGTCAGTTTTTTTCTTGCTGCTTCTTTTTTCAATTGTAAATAATCCACATCAGTGATGACTATTGCCAGGTCAGTGTACATCATCCTGCAGTAATTCTGTGCATCAGACCACGACTTCTTCATCAGGATCAGGTAATAATTGCGTGAAATTGTTTGTTGGACGGCTGCAACGGACGCGACAAAACCTGTTGGTAATGATTTATTTTAAAATTATATTACACACTTTTAATATATAATATAGCAAGCTCTGATATACATTTAGATTTGAAAAAAATTCTGAACAGATCTCGTATTCTGTTTCACATCTCAATATGTTTGTGGAGTACTGATTTTATATATATATATATATATATACCAGATGATCTTATATAATTAAAAATTTAATGTGCATTTTTGGTTCAGAAATACAGTGACCACTCACCATTGAGATAAAGGAGGAGAAGAAGATTATGATTCATAATGAACACGGAAGCTGTGAAGTGAAACCAAAATGTATTAAAAAGCTGAACTGGGACGTGACTATGGTGCTGAACTAAACACATTCCTTTTTACAGGGTTTTTTTATACTATATGGTTAAAACTTGGTACATATTCCAAATTTCTTGAATTTTTTGTGGACAGTTTAAATGTTATTATTCTGTTGAAATAGAGAACACACAGGCTTCTTTTTTCCATCCATAAGCATTCCAATGACAATTTTTATTTTTTCTGAACAGAAAATCTGAAAATACACACAGTTAATATACAATAATATTGGTGAATTTTGAATTTCTTTCTTGAATTAGTCAGTATAACATAGAGATTATGCAAATTATTTATTTGTTTTAATACACAGACAAATATTAGATTGGATGTACAAAAACCACATAAATATTTCATTTCCAATAGTATGGAATCAGTTAAAAATGATTTTTAGATGACCATTTACTTAATTAATTGATTAGTTTAGTAAATAATAAAAAAACGTATTATTTATTTGTATTGTAGCTTGTATTTGACATCGTAGCAGAAATAATGCAGATGAAATCAGTACATTGATGACTAAGCTAAATTACTCAAATACCTTCTTTCAAAAATATAAATTAAAATATTAGTTGCTTCAAAAAAGTACATCTTCATATTAAAAATCAGTAACATAAAATTTATTTTAACTACAACTTTTTAAAATCTGTAAAGACGTCACTGCAAAAAAAAAACTAAAGTCAATTTATGAAGGCAGGCATATTTGACAAACCTGCAGTGCATAGATAAATCCAATAGAGGGCAGAAGACAAGTGTCAGATTGTATTTAACAGGTTTTTGAGGAAAGTCTTGTTAATGCAGCTGGTGCAGAGGTCTCAAAAATTCATGTATTAAATATGATACATTTTGGAGTTTTAGGGTTAAAAAGAAGCAAGCAAAGACTCAGCAGTGCTCCACTTCTCAAGCCCACAAATTCCTCCTGACTATTTATCATAGTAATAAATGCATCAGAAACCTCAGCCATGCAAAAGACTTAGCTATTTTGGTAGCATTTCTTGTTCAAGTAAACTATGTTTCTATGAAGACTCTTTCTTCTGGACTTGACTTTGACAGGTGATGGTTACAACTATCAAACATTTGTACTACAAACAAAATTGTAGGTTCAGGGTGAAATGTTCTAGTTGACTTGCCCTGGAAACAAATAGAATTAATGTCCATTAGGTACTTTGACTTTTGGCTTTGCTCAGCATCAGCTCAGTTTTGTTCAGAACTCTATTGTTTTATTACGTATGAAGTAAATAAATATTTTGCAAATCGCTTTTCTCCAATTTGCGCCAATGGACACAATGTCGTAGGTAGATTTCTGTACTTTCCTTTTTTGAGAAACACCAAGTATTTACAACTTCGACATTTTATATTTCTTCTTCTTTCGGCTGCTCCTATTAGGGGGCACCACAGCGGATCATCCGTCTCCACTTCCCCCTGTCCCTCACATCTGCCTCTTTCACACCATCTACCTGCATGTCTTCCCTCACCACATCCATAAACCTCCTCCTTGGTCTTTCTCTTTTCCTCCTTCCTGGTAGCTCCATCCTCAGCATTCTCCTACTGATATACCCCATGTCCCTCCTCTGCACATGTCCAAACCATCTCAATCTCACCTCCCTCACTGTGTCTCCAAAACGTCCTACATGTGCTGTCCCTCTAATAAACTCATTTTTATTCCTGTCCATCGTCGTCACTCCCAACGAACATCTCAACATCTTCAGCTCTGCTACCTCCAGCTCCACCTCCTGTCTTTTACTCAATGCACTGTCTCTAATCCACACAACATCTCAGGTCTCACCACAGTCCTATAAACTTTCACTTTTACTCTCACGGATACTCTTCTATCACAAATTCCATTCCACCCTTCCTGCACTCTTTTCTTCACTTCTCTAACACACTCTCCATTACTCTGCACTGTTGACTGCAGGTACCTGAACTCCTCCACCTTCTCCACCTCTTCTCCCTGCAACCACACCCCTCCACTGTCCTCCCTCTCGATTACACATGTACTCTGTCTCATTTCTCCCGAACATACAACATATCTACCTTTCTCCTCTCCATCATATCAGCTCCCTCTCTCTCCTGCTCTACTCAACACAAACCTCCACATTTACCCAGAATTGGGACCGGCACTAAGAGTGCAGTGGCTTGTGCAACACTAATGGCTGGGTTTTTTTTTTACTTCAACATTTTATACAAACACCTAAAAATCTCTAACAACCTCTAATGTTTATGATGAAAAAAAATTTTTACAAGAAAAATTGTTACAGAAGGAAAAGTTATTAAATTGTAGCATTTTTGGAAAGCGATTAAAAATAAATACGGAATATAAGTTTAGATACAAGACCTACAACAATACATCTCAGTGGATGAACTTCAACAACAAAAAACAGTTAAATATCTGTGAAAAACATGTTGTCTGACAGCTTATGGATGCCACCTACCAAAGGAAACAGTGCCCAGAGTAAGTTTTGAAGATAATGGTCTGTTTTTTAAGATCTACACCTATTAGATCGAGTAGGACGTTATGTGAATATCAATGCTACGGCATACACAGATCTTTTATACAAGTTTGTGCTTTCAATTTTATATCTAACGCTATTCATAAACCATGGTTTGATGAATTTGTTGTGTAGAAAAACCCGTCCAACATTCATCGTGTTCCTGTTCTTCTCTGTTAAAATCCCACAGACGAAAATCTTCGCAGGTTCCCATAATTTTGGAACGAATTATCAATATCTAACAATCTCAAATAGACGTGATGGCTAAACATTCAAGTTTGTTGACTCTACACTTTATTTACTTTCAAACAACATCATGTATCCATGGAATTTCTATGGCTTTTAAACATAATTACAATTATAATACAAGAGAAGGAAAATAAAGCATTAGACCATAACAAAGCAACTGTTTCTCATCACAAAGAATACAATTGAAGCATGCACCAAAACATACCTGAACTCTAAAATCTGCTGCTGTTTTTATGAGAGCTTTGTCTGCTGCACATCTAGATATAAATAGTTAAACTGGACATCTTGTCATTTCTTTACACAAATCGGGTTCTTGATCTAAATGTCCAGAGATTTGCATCACACTCGACAGGGACTGATTTTCATTTGCAGGCGCAAACAAAAAGGAATAAACAAAATCTGTGTGTCTTTAATTAAATGCTCCACTTCTCAAGCCCACAAATTCCTCCTGACTATTTATCATAGTAATAAATGCATCAGAAACCTCAGCCATGCAGAAAACTTAGCTATTTTGGTAGCACTCCTTGTTCAAGTAAACTATGTTTCTATGAAGACTCTTTCTTCTGGACATGACTTTGACAGGTGATGGTTACAACTATCAAACATTTGTACTACAAACAAAATTGTAGGTTCAGGGTGAAATGTTCTAGTTGACTTGTCCTGGAAACAATTAGAATTAATGTCCCTTAGGTACTTTGACTTTTGCCTTTGCTCAGCATCAGCTCAGTTTTGTTTGTAAAAAAATATTTGGGCAACTCGCTTTTCTCCAATTTGCGCCAATGGACACAATGTCGTAGGTCGATTTTTGTACTTTCCTTTTTTGTGAACAAGAAGTTGATGATTTAAAAAAAACTGAATGTGAATTACGACATGCCACAGAAACACCAAGTATTTACAACTATGACATTCTATACTTCTTCTTCTTTTGGCTGCTCCCATTAGGGGGCACCACAGCATGTTATCTGTGTCCACACCCCCCTGTCCTCTACATTTTCCTCTTTCACACCATCTACCTGCATGTCTTCCCTCACCACATCCATAAACCTCCTCCTTGGTCCTCCTCTTTTTCTCCTTCCCGGTGTCTCCATCCTCAGCATTTTCCTACTGATATACCCCATGTCCCTCCTCTGCACATGTCCAAACCATCTCAATCACACCTCCCTCACCTTGTCCTTGTCCCTCAACGCCCTACATGTGCTGTCCCTCTAATAAACTCATTTCTAATCCTGTCCATCGTCGTCACTCCCAACAAAAATTTTAACATCTTCAGCTCTGCTACCTCCAGCTCCGCCTCCTGTCTTTTACTCAATGCCTCTGTTTCTAATCCATACAACATCTCAGGTCTCCCCACAGACCTATACACTTTTCCCTTCATTCTTAAAGATACTCTTCTATCACAAAATCACAAATCACTTCTGCTATCACTCTTCTCCACTCACTCCACCCTGCCTGCACACTTTTTTTCACTTCTCTAACAGACTCTACCTTACTTTACACTGTTGAACCCAGGTACCGAAACTCCTCCACATTCTCCACCTCTGCAGCTGCACTCCCTCTCATTTACACACATATACAAATTTTTTTTTAATCAAAGAGAGGGAAAATAAAGCATTAGACCATAACAAAGCAACTGTTTCTCATCACAAAGAATACAATTGAAGCATGCACCAAAACATACCTGAACTCTAAAATCTGCTGCTGTTTTTATGAGAGCTTTGTCTGCTGCACATCTTGATATAAATAGCTAAACTGGACATCTTGTTATTTCTTTACACAAATCGGGTTCTTGATCTAAATTTCCAGAGATTTGCATCACACTCGACAGGGACTGATTTCCATTTGCAGGTGCAAACAAAAAGGCATAAACAAAATCTGTGTGTCATTGATTAAATGAGAAACAATTTTTAGCACTGATGTGTGAATAAAGGTGATGTTCTACATTTGATTTTTTTCCTGTTTTCATCCATCAGAAGTTTGCAAACAAACGAATCGCAAACAACAGGTTTCGTAGCACTAATATTTGATTGTGGACTTTGTCACAGTGTGTGCATTGCCAAGCACTGGAGCCAGAGGCAGTGAGGGGTGAGGATCACACACCTGTGCAGGAAGTGTGTACTTTATTGCAGTAAGCAGCAGGAGGATTAAAGGGGTGCAGGAGTAGAGCTGGATGAGAGAGAGAGAGAGAGAGAGAGAGAGAGAGAGAGAGAAAGTACTAGTGAAATTTTGTCTGCCTCCTACTTATGTTTCCTTAGCCAGCAGGCTTTCCAAACTCGTGGCAAAATCCATTACAGAAAGGAGGAATAGCAATCATGGAGTCCTTTCCACGGAGTGAGCTTGTAAAAGTTCTTACTGCTATCCAGCAGACCCAACATCAGGCCCTTCTGAAGTTTAGAGCAGAGCAACTCTTCTGGGCACTAAACAAAGCGCAATTTAATGGTGGGTGTACCTGGAGAAAGATGAGACCTCTTCTCTCTTTTTTTCTCATGCCCTGTTCCTTTTTGGTTGAGTACAGTGTGGTCAAAAAGGACTTTCTTAAAATGGTCTCCTCTTATCAATACTACCTGCCGGGATTGGCTTTCACCCTCTGTTTGGACTATGCACTGCTTTAGTAGCTTCTGTGGTGGAATTCTCCAATCCTAAATAATAGTCTCAGGCTCGAGTAGAATCAAACAGAACAAAGTTTATTATAAAAGAAAATAGATCCTCTGCAGAGGGATGTTTGTCACACACACACACACACATTTAAGGTGGACCAGGACTGCAGATGGCATTGGATGAGGCATCAGAACAATATTTCTGACTCCTTCATTGTTGGCCGCCCGGATGGCATACTGTCAGTGATCCACCAGCCACACCTTCACCTATCACTCCAAGCATGAATAATTCTACCCAGACGCAGCATATGTATTTAAAAAAAAGAAAATAAACAGTGGGCCTAAGACAGATCGTTGCGGAACAGCAAACTTTCAAAAATTAGAGAAAGGAGACACAAGGCTAATAGCAGTTAAATTACCAGCGTCGTCGCTGCGCTATTACAAGACCGAAGTTCTGCCTGATACATTTAATGAATGTCAACACAAGATGCAGACAGATATATAAAAAAAAAATCATGAATCAGAATACTTTATTGATCCCATAGGGACATTGTTGGGGCAATAGGCAAAGAACAGACTAAGCAGTTATAGAGATGAAACATGGGCAAATAGAGCGATGCAAGTCAGACACAAGGTAAACAGAATCCCAAACATATTATAAGAAACAGTCAACAAACTGGGTAATAAAGTGTAGAGACAAAAGGCAGAATAAGAAACACAATCCTTTATCTAAAAGCAGGAAACCAAAAAGCACAGGTAAGCAGGCAGGATAAGTCTCAGAAACACAGAAAACAGGAAATACCAACTGGCATAAAGTACAGTGGGTACGGAAAGTATTCAGACCCCTTACATTTTTCACTCTGTTATATTGCAGCCATTTGCTAAAATCATTTAATGTACACATAACACCCCATATTGACAGAAAAAATCTGAATTGTTGATATTTTTGCAGATTTATTAAAAGAGAAAAACTGAAATATCACATGGTCCTAAGTATTCAGACTCTTTGCTGTGACACTCATATATTTAACTTAGGTGCTGTCCATTTCTTCTGATCATCCTTGAGATGGTTCTCCAGACAGTAAGGATGCAGCGTCTCGTTCCCTCTGGGAATTAGTATTACATTCGTAACCTAGAGCCGTTCCCCAACTCAAGCTGTGTCGTTACGCTTCGGGAACAAGTATCCAATTATGTCACACTGACAAGACCCTGCCTAGTGTGTGAGTGGCTGTAAGGTCAAGGTTATAAAAACGGACGATGTTCAGCGGGGTGGACCAACCTGATCCTTTTCATGGAGGAAATCCAAGAGGAAGGCTGTCTTAACCAACAGGTACCTAAGGGCCACCTCGGCCAAGGGCTTGTTCCAGACAGGCACTCTGTGTGGCATCCCTGCCTTACCCTCTGGCTGCCGCAGAGGAAATGTGTCACTAGGGGGTGCCTACCCAGCGACTGCCCCGCAAGCGGGGTGACATATGCTGTGATGGCAGACACATAAACCTTTAGGGTTGAAGGGGTTAACCCTGTAGCAAATTGTTCCTGCAAAAACTCCAGAACTGAACCAACCGGCCTGTCAACTGGGTCCAAGTCACGGTGCTCACACCATGAACATTCGCCACCGTGCGGCATACGACCTCCTCAGGGAGGGAGCTATGGAGTGAAGAAGGCTCTTTACTACCTCGGTAGAGAGACCAGCTGCTATGAACTGTGCCCACTTAGGGACCACAGCCACAGCTTCCAAAACTTCACAATTGAACCAGGGTTCCACCTGCCTGCGAGAAGACATCCCTCCTGGGAGGAATTTCCCACAGAGGGCCCTCGAGTAGGGATACCAGGTCTGCAAACCATGGCTTGCCTGGCCATGGAGGTGCTAACAGGAGGAAACAAACTCCTTTCCGGCAAATGGAAAAGTTCAGATCTCCCGAGAGCAGCGCGATCGGGGGAAAGGCGTACAGGCGTAGCCTCGGCCAATGTACCATGGCATCCAGCTCTAACGGTGAGAGAGAGAGAACCAGAGGGGACAGTGCTAAGAATCCTGGGTCGCAAAAAGATCCACCTGGGCTCTGTAGAACCTCTGCCATACCTGCTTCACTACCTCGGAGTGGAGTCGGCATTCCCCAGGCCACGGCCATTGCCTCGACAGGGCGTCTGCTCTGACATTCAACTGTCACGGTATGTAAACGACTTTCAATGGGAGGAGTTTGTAGAGTTTGTACAAGAGGCAAGACCGGAGACCCCCTGGTGGTTGATGTACGAGACCACCGCAGTATTGTCCGTGCGGACCAACACATGGTGGTCCCTTGGGTCTTGGAAGAAGTGTTTCAGCCACAAAAACACTGCCATCATCTCCAATTTATGTGCCACGAGAGACGTGGGCCGCTGCACAGACCCTGGGCAGAGTGCCCACCCATGACCGCTCCCCACCCTGTGAGGGAAGCATCCATCGTTAGCGTTACACGATGACAAAGAGTCCCTAAAATGGGGCCTTGGTACAGAAGCATTGGGTCCTTCTATACATCCAAGGCTGGAAGGGCATGCCGCGAGACCTTGATGGTACGATACAGATTCCCTCTGCTAGAGAACCCTCTGCCCTGGAGCCACCACTGGAGGGGCCTCACGTGGAGGAGGCCGAGTGGAATTACACTGGACACTGCCGCCATGCGACCCAGCAGCCTCTGGAACTGCTTCAAAGTGAGTGGCTGGCCTTCTTTTATCCTCCTGACTGTGGGAAGGATGACTTCGATCCAAGCGGGAGACAACCGTGCCCGCAACCTGTCCGAGTCCCACACCCCGCCCAAAAAAGTCGTTCTTTGTACTGGAGAAAGCGCACTCTTTCCGGCGTTCAGTCAGAACCCCAGGTACTTCATGCAGGCGAAAACGACATCTCGATGCCGAACTGAATCCGGAAGGAGAAGACGCAAACTGTGTAGCCCTTCTCTATAGTCCGCAAAACACACTGGGAGACCTCTGGCAGCCCCTATTAAGCTTTCAGAAAGTTCCTCAGGGGAACCAACCCCTTGGGGCTGGCCTCTGACTTACTCAGAGCGTCTGGGGTAGTGCCCTGCAGTTAATGACACCTTGCGAGAGGTGGTGGAACCCCCAGATCCGCAATGAACCTTCGGGTGCAAAGATAGGGAGTAAACCGCTGGAGGAAGGTTGCGCCCTGAAGTACGTCTTGTGGAAGGGCTAACAGATAGGTCTCCTGGAGCCGAACAGCCGGAGCAGTGTACTGCGGCCGTTGACACATCCTGAGAGATCCTGAGAGGCGACGGGTCTTTCCCATCCGTACCGAGACTTTGGGCGGAAATTGAGGGAGACATCTGCTGTAGGGGGGCCGTGCTCTGAAGCACATCTTGTGGCAGAGTCAACGTCCTGGCCTCCTGGTGGTGCAGAGGAGGGACGGGCACCGTAGCGTGAGGTGTAAGCCGTCCCCCCAACCATAAATTGGCAGGATCTATGCACCACAGCCTGTTTGTTGGAGGCAAGGGTGACCTTCAGGTCAGCCTCCTCCTTCTTAGGCTTAGAGCATCGCCGGGGGCCCTTAGGCCCTGACCGCGGGTTTTGGGTGGCAATGCTCTGTTTCTGGGCCTCGCGGTGCCCGAAAGGACCGGGCTGGGGCTGCTGCCAAACAGCCCCACGAGATCGGCGAGGGAGGTACTGCTGAAATGCAGCTGACTGCTTTTTAGACTTCTGGCACCTGTTCACAACCGCCGTCACAGCGTCGCCAAACAGCCCAGGAGGAGTCATCGGTGGGTTCAACAGCACAGCTCTATCCTTGTCTGGAAGGTCAGATAAGGTGAGCCACAGATGCGTTTCTGTGGCTACTGGGGCCTCCATGGACCGACAAATGGCCTGCGCTGTTTGTGCTTGGTGTCCCGAAGGGTAAGGTCGGCACCGTGACACAACTCGAGGGTTAGGGTTAGGGTTAAGATTAGCAATGGTATGGAGGCAACCTGCAGCCTGGCCTGCTGCCGTTAAGCCTTCCCCACTAAGGCTGATGTTGCATGTAACAGCTTAGTAGGGAACACCGTGGCCTTTATCAACAATGCTACACTAGGCGAGAGATAGCTAGCTAGCGTCTCTTCCACATGCGGCATCGCCCCATGGCCGCACTCCTTTGCCCCAACCAAGTTTGCGTAAAGCAAAGAATGTTAAGGGGAAAGTGCGCCCAGCATACGGGGTCTCCCAGGACCTGGACACCTCGGCCTGCAGGTCAGGGAAGAACGGGAGTCCTCGGTGCCGAAGTAGTGACACAGGACACAGAAACGCTCATCCAGCTTACTGGTTGCACCCTGCTTCTGCCGCTCCACCGGCCAAGCTGGATCCAGCTTGGATACAGCTCGTGTCAGGACCTCAAGGAGCTCCTCATTTAGCACAGGCTGTAAGAAGTCCACGGGCTTGCTAGCATCCATCATCTCATCCTCTTAGGAGGGAGAGACATGTAACACCGCGCTGCTCGTGCTGGGAGAAGAAGCAGCCACCAGGCCTGCTTTCCCGAGAGAGCAGGTGCTCGATTCAGCAGGAGAGGCTGGAGAGGACTCATCCGACTCCAAACCTGCTGCTAAATTGGAGAGCCATTTGCTCCCAAGCAAACAATGCACTGATCGTGAGTATCTTTCCCCGTAATGAAACAGGGACACGGATGAACACACTTTCAGTATTTCTGCTTGCTAGCCATCACTCGGTCAGAAAGCACAGCTAAACAGCGCTTACCTGAACGAGCAGAAGCTAGCGTCACTACCATCGCGCAGCCATTTGTAGCTTCCTGGTTTACGCGACGTCGCCCGCCGATGACGTCATGACTCGCCTATTGGTCAGATTTCACACGTGGTTCAGAGCGCGTACACGCGGGGGTGTTCACAAAGCGTTACGACGCAGCTCCAGTTCCCGAATTTGGAAAGAAGAATAAGATGGTGGAAACTAAAGGACGAAGACTGTAGTGTGAGGTTCAGGGAAGAGGTCAGACAGGGGCTCAGCGGTGGTGAAGAGGTGTTGGATGATTGGGCAACGACTGCAGAAGTGATAAGGGAGACAGATAGAAGACTGGAACATCTGAGACATCTGGAAATAGAAAGGAAGACAAAGAGACATGGTGGTGGAATGAGGAAGTGCAGAAGAACATAAGGAGAAAGAGGTTGGTGAAACAGAATTGGGATCAACAGAATGATAAGAAAAGTAGGCAGGAGTACAAGGAGATGCAGCAGCAGGCGAAGAGGGATGTGGCGAAAGCCAAGGAAAAGGCATAAGAGGAGCTGGAGGAGAAGTTGGACACTAAGTAAGGAGGAAAGGATTTGTATCAATTGACCAGGCAGAGGAACCAAGCTGGGACGGATGTGCTGCAAGTTAGAGCAATAAAGGATGGAGATGGAAATGTGTTGGCTAGTAAAGAGAGTCTGTTAAGAAGATGGAGGGAGTATTTTGAGCAGCTGATGAACGAGGAAAATGAGAGAGAGAGAAGGTTGGGTGGTGTGGAGTTGGTAAATCAGGAAGTGGATAGGATTAGTAAGGAGGAAGTGAAGAGCAGCGATTAATAGGATGAAGAGTGGAAAGTCGATTAGACCAAATGGCATACTGGTAGAAGCATGAAGATGTTTAGGAGAGATGGCAGTGCAGTTTTTAACCAGATTGTTCAACAAGATTCTCTGTTTGCCTTTGAGGTCCTCTACTATTATTTACTTTAAAACATTACAGTTAATGTTTGATTTTTTTTGTAGATGTTGCCATCTAGCTACAACCTTCAGGACAGTGTGATGTTCTTGAGCATGAAATTTCCCTTTCAATGTTTTCTTCATTTGAAGGCAGAGAATGAATTGTATAGCTCAACAGAATCAAACACACAAAGTCATATCAGACTTTACCTGTAGACTTACTATTAGTTTCCTAAACTGGAGAATCTACGGAATAACACAAAAAATTGTTCCTTTTATTTTCCATATGTTTGAACCACATACCAAGCCAAACAATATCAGAGAAGACCAACTCTTTATAATGATTGTTCCTAGGGGAACTGTAAGTAACACCTTTAGCACTTTAGTTTGTATTTGCTGCCATCATGTGGATATGGGAATGTATTGCATTTATTTCTAAAACATCTTCTTAGCATTTTTCTAAATTCTGAGGTTTTGTGATCCATTGGTTTTGTGATGCATTGTCTTCAAATGTCAGCATGAAAAGAATGTGAATAAAGTCATTAGGATGGTTTTAGTGTGGAGTATTAGTAAACAAATACAACATTTAGCACAAACAATATTATAATGACCCTTTTATAAAATTATCAATGTCTGTTTTGGGTACTAGGAGGCAGCATAGAGCTAAAATCTGTTAAATAAAATATTTAGTATTAGATTAGATATTAATATAATTGTTTCAATATAAAGACTTTCCAAAGGACCAACGAAGTATTGTAAAGGTAAAAAAAGATCAGGTAGGGTCAATTCCAGAAATTGGTCAAGACTAGATTCTTACAAAACATCCTGTAATGAGTTTTTTACACTCTTAGACTGCGAATGTTATTACAAGTGCTTTGTGACTATTTGAATACATTTTCTTGCCAAATAAAAGTCCTGTTTATCATAGTCAAGGAAAAATTTTATCAGAATTTACAGATCAGATTTTACAGAGAGGAGCAAAAACAATGATTTAAATTTTTATCTCTATAATTTATTTGTCAATGTAGAACTGTACACATTTCCAAATTTCAACATCCACATGCAGAAGTCATAGTGTAAACTCTTAGAAATACAAAGTGTAGGAGCGGGTCTCCCCGACCATGAAAGAAACAACTCCCCAATTTATACCGTACTAGTTGTAATTTAGCATGTAGAAAGCTACAGTGACTTCAGATTTTGAATCAAAATGTACCTTAATAAAGAGGCTCGAACTGAAACGAGCATCCAGATAGTTTTTAAACGGTTTCTTGCACTGGCTTTGTTGCTGAACAAGAGTCTGTATGTGGTAAATAAAGAAGAGTCTTGATGAATCTGTTAGGAGGAGGTTCTTGGGTGATGTTCTTAAATGTATTTATTTCTAGGATGCTGTTAAATGTGCACACAATTAGATTCAGCTTTGCACTGTCTTGCTGAAATATGCAAGAACTTTGCTGACAAGGCATCATCTGGATTAAAGAAGATGTTGCATTAAAATCTGTACCTTTAAGCATTGATTGTGCCTTTCCAAAAGTGTAAGCTGCCCATTCTATAACCACTAATGCACGCCATACCATCAGAGAAGCAGGCTATTAAACTAAGATCTGATAACAATAGGGATTTATCCCTCTCTTCTTTAGTCCGGAGGACATGACGTCTGTAGTTTCCAAAAAGAATTTAATATTTGTTTGATCACAGAGAGCTTTCTATTTTGCCTTATTTCGTTTTATTTGAGCTTAAGCCCTGAGAAGTTGGTGGTTTCTTTGAATGATAGAGCTTAAACTGCATTTGTCTATGATACACAGACAATAATTTCTGGAAGTGTTTCTGAGCCCATGCTGTGATTTTAATTTCTAAATCATACCTGGTTTTAACTGCCGTAGGGCCAGAAATTCACAGACCTTAAATATTTATATTCAAAATTACAGAGATTTTTTCCAGATTCTCTGAGTTTTTTGATGATATTTTTGCAAATTCTTAAACTTTTACCAATTGTTACTTCTGATAGGCTCTGCCTCTTTAAGATACTCTTTAATATAATCAATAATTTGACTGACTGATTGCCAGTTGAATCCACAAAGGTTCCACCAGCTGTTTCATTTTAGCAACACTTAGTAGAAGCTAGTAAAACTTTCTACCCTTTGGTGGTAACCCCCAGGGGGAAAGGGATGGGGTGGTGTAGTAAGTGAGTGTATGTGCTTGAGAATGTGTCGGAGAAGGTGACCAGAAGAGGAGACCTTCTTGGGCTCTAGGAGGGGAGGGAGGCCATATTGTGGACACTGTTTGCTTGTGGTGGAGCCAGCAGAGGGGTCTGGGAGGTGGTGTGAAGCTTCTGCAGTCATCATTAGCCACTATTCATGTTCCATTTGTCCTCTCAGACCCTTTCCCATGTGCTTGCTGTCTTTCCACAACAGGAATGTGAATCTGGTGCTATCTGGTTGAACTGGACCATGCTGCCCTGGTGAGTATGGGCTGGATGCCTGTCAGCACATTGTTGTATTTCCTGGTGCAAATATTCAGATAAAACAAGACCAAAATACTCACTGGTACCCCTTAATTGACACATGTCCCCTTTTACATAAAACAAATCATCTTGATACCCGTTCAGATTGAACTGCTTCTAGAAAACTCTGAGCCTCTTAACAATCATGAACAGACAGCTATCTTGGTTAAGAAGCATAGGTATGAAAAAGGGGCTCCTCAAGTACCTGATAGATCGGGAGGGTACTTGCATTAAGCATCCTAGACCCCACATCACACAATTGCATTGCATGCCCTGGCCCACTTACCTGAAGAAGATTTAGAGAGAGCAGAACCTCCAGAGTGAGCCATTTGGAGGGTGTGGTGTGGTTGGGTCATGTTCAAAAAAGATCTCAGCTCAACACCAGCATGGAAGATTTACATGATGTAGTAAAGGCCAGACGCTGAATGTTATTATTACACTTTGAATGTTATTATTAGTGCTTTGTGAATATTTAAATGCATTTTCCTAGCAAATAAAAAGTAACCCTTTTCTAGCGTGTTTAATTATTTTATCAAGTGTGTTTAAGATTTTACTGTTGGTCTCTTCAACTCAAAATACAAAAGTCCTGTTTTCCATAGGAAAATCATACAGTCAGGATTCTCTCAGGTCTAAATGTCACAGAGAGAATCGTATTACACAGTTAAGATGATTTAAAGCTAAAAATGAAAATCGAAAAAAAAAAAATTTGTCAATGTAAAACTGTACACAAATTTCAAGCAATCTCACAAGTCTTTAAACATTGAAAGCAACAAACAATTTTATTTCAAATAATTTATTGATGATAATATATATATATATTCAAAGTGCCAATAAATAAGGGTAAACATAGAAAAAAAATAGCATATATATTTAACGGTAGGATTAAAATGACAGGATTATTGAAAGAACACAAAATGTATGTACAGTTACTATTACAGTCTCTGTCGTCTATATTTAACTATTCTTTAATAAACACACTTCAACAAAAGCAGGTTACATATGAAATATTTGTCGCAACATTAAAAACTGACTTTAAAATGATGTTGGTAAAATGGAAAGTGTGTGTTTAATCCACTACTTTTGTCTAATCTTGTCATCTGACATGTTCTGCTAATTATTGCTTCGATATTAGTTTTTATTCTACTTGACTTGAAGGTGATCTTTAAGACGTTACAGGTGATCCTTCTTTTTCTTGTTGAAGATGTTCCCATCGGGCTGCACCTTCCACGTCACTGTAGTGTTTTTCAACATGCCGTTTTTCTCCAGTTTCTGTTTTATCTGAAGATCAGAATCAGAATTTAGTTAATCAAACCAGAAGGAAAAAGGGAATAAGGAAGATGCCAGGATTGAATAGAAGTAGATATTCTCGTAGTGAGAAATCCTAATGAGGTCGTAACAAAGACATCATGTGACTCACCTGCTCTAAAATAGACGACTGTACAGCAGGATCAAGCACACGCCCATCAGACTTCACCTGCAGCCTCACTGTCTGACTCCTCGATGGGAAAACTGTAGAATAAACACACACACACACACACACACACACACACACACACACACACGCACACACAAAATTGGACATGGAGGTGTTTATGAACAGGAGCATTTAACATTACAGTCTCCGAATCTCATTTTCACTACCTGCTATTTTTTATTCTCTTTTAACAGAGTAAATAAAAATGCAAAACCAATTTTTATTACTAATATTTACTATTTACTGGATATTAATCGAAATAGGTAAAGAAAGAAAAGACTCACTGGTGTCACAGAGGAAATAGTACTGGTTGCTGCAGGGTACATCATAATACAGTCGATTATAAATCACTCCACAGTTATAATCTCCATCATAATTAACAGGTCTTCCAGGAGCCCATGGAAGGTTTGAAGCAATGGTCCCATCTAACCACTTCCATGTGTCTCTATAGAGTCCAATCCAGGGATCACCTACAGTATTCCTCACCTGCATTATTAAGTCATTATCTGAGCTGCTAAGAGAACTGGCCAAGTCTGTGTGATATGTTCGACAGTAAGTCTGAGCTTCAGGCCAGGTCACGAAAAGACTACTGATAAATACAAACCTGGCAGTTCCACTGAATTTAGCTGTGAAAAATGTAACCAAATGTTAAAATCTCATAAAATCTGATCTCAAGTTATAACCTATAATGTGTCATTTCAGCCATCAAACTAAACAAATCATTGAGGGTATGAACTCACCATTGTAGCAAATAAAAGTTCTTAGTTGTGAGCATGGAACATCATACCAACGATTATCTGAGCCCATAGCAACACATGATTCTATTCCATAAAGATTTTGGGGCTCTCCAGGGTACCAGTTGGTATAAGTAACATACTTCAATGGGAGGTTGTTCAAGGACCAGCGCCAGCTATCGATATCATTGTACAATCCGACCCAGACAGGTTCCACTAGACCTTTGCGTGCTAATTCTTTTTTAAATCTTAACCAATCAGTATCACTCAGTATTTTTGCCAAGTCAGTGAAATTTGCTCTGCAGTAATTTATTGCATCAGTCCATGTTTTTAATTTGATCACCAGGTCATAATGGTGAGGGACGGTCCTATTGATGGATACAGCATCTGGGACCAGATCTGTTGGTGACATTTTATTTAATGAAACACATAAAATCAATTTTAATTAATGATTATTTAAATATAGTTTACTGTCCCTTTTTCTGAGGATGTATTAAAAGAGAAGCAGAAAAGCAAACCTACAGGAAGAATCGTGAAACTACACGCTTGTCAAATCAGACTTTTGTCCTGAGTGACTTTCTGTATTATATCACATTGTTGCACACTGGGGGGGATTCCTCCCTTGTTCTGTTCATGTAGCGTATGTTGGCTTAAAGCACGAATATTCACTTTCACATTGCTGTGCTCATAGCCATGTGTTTTTGTTTAAATTTAAAGTAAACCTGTACTTAAGTCCTTACACGTAGCTGATAAATCAAAAATCCCGGCCATACAAATTAGGATTCTGATCTTCGACCAGTTTACTCATCCTAAGATTTTATTATTTTCTTTATTGGTTTATATATTAATCTCTACTATAAAAGGTTAGCAAGTAAGATCTTACCTTTAGCACCTTCTATTGGTTATTTTAAAGTGCTTACCTAAAATCCTATGGGGTCTACTGTACATCTACCAGATTTGTGGTCCCATTATTTAGTGTCAAATGAGATTCATTGGGAGATGAATCAGACTCTCCTGTGGGATGGTGGGCTTTTAAAGCTCACAGCATTTACCCCATTGCATCTACAGAATTTACTCTTTACAGAAATACTGTATATAAGAAAATATATTGGTATTTAGAAAAACAGAAAGAACATGAGAGCTTTGCGTTCATGCTGATATCGTGACTCTGCTTCCCTTTGACATAAGCGTAATATGTACTGGTAACAAGCTGCATGTAAACCATACAATCGATTAGCAAAACAGTAGTTTAAAAAAAATGCTCTCACCAGTGAGACAAAGGAGAAGAAAAAGATTCAGCTTCATGATAGATGGGTAGCTAAAGGAAAAAAAAAAGAAAACATGTAATTAGAAAAAAATAATGTTAAAATGATCAAATTTAAATAATAGTAACAAACATTGGGAATTAATACATACCCGTGATATAAAGTCAGAAAGCTGGTCTTTTTTTTTTAGAACCACTGCTTTAGATCTTCACTGTTTGCAAACAGCACTCTAAAAAGATTATCTTCTTACTTCTCCTCTCCTACACTGCTCAGGCTGATTTCCATTTGTCTCCTGTTTCCCTTAGGCTCCAGACTCCTAACATAAACAAAACCAAATGCTGGACCATCGACCTCAAAAAGTTCTGCATAGAAACAAAGTGAATGAGGTAATCAGGTTGCCTTTAGTGTGGAATTTATTATCAATTATTCAGCATGTACAATCCCCTGGTGCTCCAGTGGTTAAGATGCAGCGCTCCCACCGCTGCGACCCGGGTTCGATTCCCGGTCAGGGAACCATCCCCAGCCACTTTCAGTGCCGGTCCAAAGCCTGGATAAATTGGGGAGGGTTGCGTTAGGAAGGGCATTCAGCGTAAAACATGTGCCAAATCAAACGTGCGGAGAATCCGCTGTGGTGACCCCTAACGGGAGAAGCCGAAAGAAAGTTTATTCAGCATGTACAATATTATCATGTCTCTTTTATAAAATCATTACTGTCTCTTCCTGGAACCTTGGAGGCAGCATTTTTTGGACAGTGACATAAAGTCAAACCCACTGGGAAAAGTTTCCAGAGTATTAATACATTTTTTTTTTTTTTTAGAAAAGCTTTACAAAGAAACTACAGAATCCAAATTCGTTGGAAATTGAGTATAATGTGACGCCGAGACACTGGGACACACCCACTGAAGAAAAGCTCTCCGATAGCGACTGCTGGCACGGTGCTGAATGGACAGCGAACGTTTAGCACCTCTGTTTTGACAGCCAGAAAACTGCATGGACGAGAAATAGGACCAAAAAACAAGACACAGTTCGCTGCCGATCAGGAGGACCGGCTTCTCACCATCAGCTTTGTGGATATAAAATGATGTTGAAGTGCTTAGGAAGGAGAGTTGATTCCAGACCCCTCTAAGGATATCCTTAGAAGGGTCTGGAAACAACACTCCTCCCCAAGCACCTCAACACTCCTCCCCAAGCACCTCAACGTCCTTAACGTCCTCAACTCTCCTCCCCAAGCACCTCAACGACCCCTTTTAAGGAGATCCTTAGAGAATGAGGTAATCTCTTATCTCCCGCAGGCAGCAGCAGCAGTACTGGTAGTGAGTATAAAAATGCTTGTCCCAATGCCTTCCTGCCCCAAGCGGTTCTGCTCTCAGTCTTTTGGGAGTCCCAGCTGATCCCTCTGGACCTAAGATGCCCCACTCACTCTCTTTTTATCACAAATACACCTTTATCTCTTTTTTTACTCATTCTCATTCAAACACTCAAGCACCTACACCTTAACTGCAGAAAAAAGTTGTAATAAACACTTATGGAAGCACTACTCCTGAGATCCTGTGTCCTGTGTTTTGCACAACATAGCTGTGAGGTGCCTCAGTAAATAAAACAGAAAATGATGGCTACAACATGTCTGAAAAAACTGGGGGCGGGGTCAACAAAAGGCTGGAAAAGTAAGTGTTACTAAAAAAAAAACATCTTAATGTACATAATTAGCAAATAATTAGCTTTGGGAAACAGGCCAGTAAGATTTCTGGGTATAAATAGTGTTTATCCCAGAGAGGCTCTGTGAAAAAGCAAAAGTGGCTCAGGAATGGTTTGAGGGGCACAACAATGAGTTTATGGTGTTGACTTGACATCTAAATTCCCCAGATTTCAATCCAATCAAGCATCTGTGGGATGTGCTGGACTAAGTATCTGCTGCTAACATCCTGGTGCCAGATATCAAAGCACCCCTTCAGAGGGCTAGTTCAGTCCATGCCTCGATGGGTCAGGGCTGTTTTGGCAGCAAATGTGGTACCAACACAATATTAGACTATACAAAGCAAAGGTTTGGCTGGTCTTAAAGTGGTGTAGAGGTTTGTGCCATGGGGTCTAATGTATGAGATTCCTGCTTTCAATTGTCCTTTTAGGCTCTTATTATGTCAGTAATTTTTATTATTATAATTTTTTTATTTTATTTACAAAAGTCTAATAAGCAAAGTTGCAGCCACTCCTAAAGCAGTATAGTGTAGCGTCTAGAGTTGTGGCCTTTGACGTCTGCTATCCCTGGTTCAAACCCTGTCCTCAGCGTTCCTTTTGCGTGAGCCATTTTCTTTGAGAAAAGTCCAATAATTGAGCTCTTTAACTTTCTGGAAGTGGTGTAGTGTTTAGGGACATCATTTCTGGTGTATGTGATCGCAGGTTTAAATCTCAGCTTTTTTGGGGATTTTTTGGTTGCTATTATATGATAGAAGCCCTATAAGCATGGATTCAAGTCTTTTGGTAGTGTAGTGTTCAGTGTCATGGCATTTGAAGTCTGTTATCCCTGGTTCAATGCTTGCAAATTCTTTCATTTTTTATGTGAACAATTGTTTTTCACAAAAGTCCAATAAGTGACTACTTACCCTGTCAGGAAATAGCGTAGTGGTTAATATCATGTTTTCTGGTGTCTGAGATTCCAGGTTCAAATCTCATCTTTACATTGACTTTAACGTGAGACATTTGTTAATACTGCTGTCCAATACGCAGTTGCAGCATCAGTCTTACAGCAGCATAATGTTTAATGTCATCGTTTTTGATGTCTGTCATCCCTGGTTCAATGCTTGCCATCACTTTTCTTTTTTTGTGTGCTCTTGAATTTTTCTTTTTTTTAGCACAATAAGCTAATTTGTGGCTAGTTCTGAACTGCTGTAGCGGTTGGTGTCATGATGTCTGTGGTATAAGATCCCAGGTTTAGTCCTTGGCTTTTTCAGTTGCTGTTTCTGGTGCATGCACTCTGTGGTTCAAATCCTACCACATGTTTATGTGACATTTTTATTGCTATTATTATACAAAAACACTATTAGCAAGGGTGCATCCAAGCCTGTGGTTAGTGGCATAGTTTCTGTTGTCTGCTATTTCTGGTTCAAATCTCATCTTTACATTTCATTTTTAAGTAAAACATTTGTTAATACAGATTTTCAATACACAGTGGTTTTGCTGCTTATATAGTAGTGTAGTGGTTAGTGTTGTGACTTGTGGTGTCTGGGGAATTCAGGTTCAAATCCTACCTTCAAAAAAAAATCTTTTCTTTACATTTGTGTGTATGTGAGATCATTTATTTTGACAAAAGTCAAATAAGCCAATCTCTCCTTTGTCCGGATTTGGTGTAGTGGTAAGTATCATGGTTTTTGTTTTGTGAGATCCCTGGGTCAAATCTCATCACTACATTTACAGTTTGAGAGTCATTTAAATAAAAAAAAGTCCAATAAGCTAGCTTGGCATGTGTCATGAAGTGGTCTAGTGGTTAGGGTTGTGCTTTCTGGTGTGTGAGGTCCCCGGTTCAAACCACATCTTTATTTTGCAATGAAGTTTATATAGTTGGCAATTTAAAGACAGAAGCCCAATAAGCAGTCAGCAGATATTCTCTGCAGTGGTGAAGTGGTTCGCTTCATGGCTTTTGCAGAGGGCGCGCCCTGGTTCAAATCTCACTCCCTACTTACCTTATATGTAAACCATTTTTTTATGACAAAAATCCAGTAAGCACAGATCACACCAGCGCTAACACAGTGTAGTGGTTAGTGTCATGGTCTTTAATGTGTGACATCTTAGGTTCAAATCTGACTATTAATGCTTCTTTGTTATTGATTAAAAAGGTGAAAATCTCTTAAAAACGTTACTCTCGCAAGAGATCCTGTGGCTCAGTTGGATGAGCTCTACCTCTGGGTTGAGAGGTTGCTGGTTCAAACCCCAGCCAGGTCTCCAAAATATATGTGGTGTTTCTGGGTTCAGTTCCATGAAAGGTTCTGGATTCACAACCAGAGCAAACTAGAAGGTCTCGGAGGGCATTGTGGAAGGAAGGCTGTCCAAGAAGGTTTCGGAGGGCATTGTGGAAGGAAGGTACTGGAGGGCATGGTGGAGGGATGGCTGTCCAAGAAGGTATCGGAGGGCATAACCCAAAACGGGGGAAGGCAATATCCGGGCTGCTGCCCCCCGAAAATCGGCAGAAATAAATGTAGGGGGTTATACATCAAAAAATTAAAGGTTCGACTTAGTTTTTAAATATATACAAAACTTTCAGCCAAAATCTATCACCCCACTTTTTTAGGGAGCTGTGAAGCACCATTTACCTCAGGCTTTTTGGCACCACACTGACTCACTCTTTCACTCCACCACATGACACCACACACAGATTTACATCACACTTACCACCAAGCTTGGGGACAAGCCAGATTTGAACCAGCAACCTCCACATTGAGAGGCAAGGCTTTTACCACAAAGCCACCAAGTCCCACACCAACATACACGTCTCATAGGACATTTGTCTTTTAAAAGGCCATCGAAAAAAGAAAAAAAAAAAAGGGTCAAATTAAAGCACCCCCTAGTGGACTAACTAGTGGGCATTAATTATCAAGTCCACAACAACAGGTGTGCTAAACCGAATTGGTGGGACAGATCACATCTTCTTTCACACAGCAATAAAGTTTTAAAAACTGCTACTAAGACCATGCTTCTGCACACAGAATTCCCATTTCTTCCAAAGTTAAATATTTTTCGTCAAGCTCAAGGGGGGGGAGAAAAAACAAATCAGAGTGCAGTTTCACATGAACCTCATCAACTGTTTACTGAACACAAAGACGTGAAGAGATTATCACTTACAAAAAGTTGATATTTAGTGTTTATTGATAAAATTAGCCCTTTTTTGTAAATGATGATTTTTTATGTACAGAAAATATGAACAAAATACAGAGAAATAAGTTTAGATTTTAGAACTGTAGAGTAGAAAATTACAGAAATAGGAACAACCCATTATCTACAACTTTACAGGTTCTATTACAATCTCTATAGAAGACACATTAAACCCACTATCTGAACAGACCCTCTATGACTTTCTACTTACCATTGTGTCAAGTGGCCACTTGCAGCAGATACAGGTTCCATATAAAAGATTTGCAATTACATATAATTATAGTGGCAGAAACAAACTAGTACAATTATTCAATAATTTCTGTATTTAAGGCTAATTGTGCTCTTCGACTCTCACTACTGACTTAAGCTTAGATATAAAAGTAAGCATTTAGACATTACAGGTGATCCTTCTTTTTCTTATTGAAGATGTTTCCATCTGGCTGCACCTTCCAGATCATGGTGGTGTTCTCCAACATGCCATTTTCCTCCAGTTTCTGCTTCATCTGAGGATCAGAATCAGGAATTCATTACTCAAATCAGTAAAAAAAAGGAACATGTATCAGAGAGATGCCAAGAATTGATCAAATAGTCCAAATCATAAACACGAATAAATGAAATCTGAGCATCTGAGCAGTGAAAAAAATCCAAACTTGGGTGTTTTGGTGACATCATGTGACTCACCTGCTCTAAAATAAACGCCTGTAAAGCAGGATCGAACACACTTCCATCAGACTTCACCTGCAGCCTCACTGTCTGACTCCTCGTTGGGAAATCTGTAGAATTAACACACACCTCTTTTCAAACATTTTTTCTCCTCAGAACAACGCACCCTCTAGATGAATTTTATGATATATGTTTTAAAATATGAATAACATTTTACAAATTCTGAATGGATGTTGTTTACGAAAGACACTGAACACTGCAACAAATTGTAGATGGAGGTGTTAATGAGCAAAAAGAGCAGCATTTATTTTTATAAAGTCATGAAAAAAGAACTCACTGGTGTGACAGAAGAAATAGTACTGGTTGCTGCAGGATGAATCACTGAACAGTCTGTTATTAACAACTGCACAGTTCTCAATTCCTCCATAATTATCAGGTTGTCCAGCAGCCCATGAAAGGTTTAAAGCACTGGTCCCCTCTGACCACCTCCATGGTTCTCTATATAGTCCAATCCAGGCACCGCCCGGGTTTATTTTCCCTATAATGTTGTTGTCTGAGCTGTTAAATATGCTGGCCAAGTCTGTGTAATGTGTTCGACAGTAAGCCTGAGCTTCAGGCCAGGTCATGTAAGGTCTAGGAATGGCAATGAACCTGGCAGAACCAGTCAAATTATCTGTGAAAAAGGAACCAAATGATTATGGCTTGATTCAAGTCTTCACAGAAAATATAATACCAGGATTCAACTCAAGATCAAACTAAAAACTCAACTAAATCACTATGAGGACATTGACTCACCATCGTAGCATATGATGGGTCTCAGTTGTGTACATGGTACATCCCACCAACAATTATATCCACCTATAGCGACACATGATTCTTTTCCAGCAGCATTATTAGGCTCTCCAGGGTACCACGGCCTGAAGGGAACATACTGTAGGTTGTTTAAGGACCAGCGCCAGCCGTTGATATCGGCGTACAAGCCGACCCAGGCAGGTGTTGCCAGACCTTTGCTTACCGCCTCTTTCTTCAGTCTGAGCCAATCAGTACCACTCTGGATTGCTGCCAGGTCGGTGTACCAAACCCTGCAGTAATTCTTCGCATTAGCCCATGTCATCGGTGTTTTTATTAATTCATAATTGTGAGGGACGGTTCCCAGAATGGACACAGCAACTGGGACGAGACCTGTTGGAGAAATTTGATTTACCAAACACAGTAAAATGTACCTGATAAATACAGATGTTCCCACAATAGATCAAAAATTTCGAGAATAAAGTAGAATATTACCGTCGCCAAATTCTGTGACCTTTTCATATTTTGTGATGTTAGAGGACATTATTGCTCAAATCCTTACAATCGATGACCCAGAAAAGTTCGCCACGCAAACAGCGGAAATTCAAACATCGGCAGCTGCTGTTCATTAAATGTCGGTGCGAGAACACGCCTGCTGCCCTGCACATTACCTTGAACAGAGAAACCGATGCGCCAATTGAGCCGTACAGAAAAGACTCATTTACATATTTGAGCAGTAGCGCCCTCTAAAGTCACGGAATACAATAAGGTCACAGGATCTCGTGTAACACCAGTACTTCAGCCGGTCCTGCTCTGAATTTATTCTCCTAATTCCGACTATATTCTCATAGTGCTACGACCTTATTTAATTTTTTTAACATAACACCAAAACTTAAAGTAAAATTTATAATGCTTAAATGAAAAATGTTTTATTGTTATAAATCCAGTTTGATAGTTCAGTTCAGTTACACTAAGTAAGTCATGAATTAATAGTTCCTTATTTTTCTAATTATGAATATGAATATAAATATAATCCATGTTATATTGCAGCCTGATACTACAGTCAATACATTATGTCTGCATTTTTTTTTTATTATTAAAAAGCTGAAATACCTGCATGTACACCTGAAACTTGAACACTTAAAAATTTGCTCAGGTGCTTCCTATTTGTGTTTATTTTATTATTATTTACCTTATAAAATGCTTAAACTACCCTCTAGCCCATGACCAGTTTCATAAATGTAAAAAAATATATTGTTAAAACTGCTGCTGTTGTTTAAATAAAAATAAAAGAAAAATGTAAAAAAACAACGCATCCAAAGAAAAGGTTGAGTAAATTGTTGTTATTGATTATTTAATCAAAATAAAAGGTTTAAACTATACAATAATGGCTTGTAATCACATATATAATTTTTCACAATAAACTTTAACACATATTAACCAATAACACCATATCTGTTGTTTGGGAAATTGCACATAGTTTATATTAATTTGTGTAATTTCAATTATCATTTAATTAACAATAAGTGGTTTAGAAAATGTTCTCACCAGTGAGACCCAGGAGAATAAAAAGTTTCAGATTCATGATGGATGTGTAGCTGAGGGGAAAAGAATATATTTTATATATATATAAGTAGAAAATAAAGGTATGCAAGTATGAAATAAAGAAGGATTTATTTGCGTAAATGTAAAGATTATTATCACACCAAGCTTCATATCTTTATATAATAATAATCATAATCAGGTGTCAGGTTCGTGCTGATACACTTGTGAGACTGAATTATACATTACGACCAGGTCACATAACCAGCAATACATTTATACACAATGAAGAACTGATATTTAAATCAAACACATAAAAGAAAATGTACAAATACCTTCAGGCAAAGTTCCAGTAATTATATTAATTAATCTGCCCATTTCTTATTTTATTGCTTTTTGGGAGTTTGCTATCAGGTAGAACCGTTTTTTTTTTATTATTATTCTTTTAAATTTATTATGTTTTAGAACACTTAAAACTTCACCCCATAACATTACAGCAAATTTATTTTCACTAAACTTTTATTAAATATCTTTCATAATACTGTTTATAAATAATGAATCAATAAATTTTTTTCATTAGAAAATATCTGCTAGAACAATTTTTCAGTACCAGAGACCCACTGCTGTCCGAAGATTCATATAATAATCACTTATATAATTTTTATAATTTTAAAAGTAAAAAAATACATAACATTAATGAAACATGTTTCCTAAAATTACACAACTTACTAAATTGGTTCTTCATGAAATAATCAATAAATGTGAATAAATCTGATGTTTTACCTGTTTAGAACTGGATCATTACTGTTTCTTCAGAAGCTCAAATTAAGATCTTCGCTACTCGCATAAGCTCTTCGAAGCGCATCTGTTTCGCCTTCTTAATCCTTCAAAAGTGATGACTTGAACTGCGTAAAACCCAATTAGCATTTTTTTCGTTAGTCTCCAGACTCCTTGTTTAGACAAAACCAAATGCTGTCCCAACGTCCTCAATTTTCAACACAGAAAGGAGGTGGACGAGGTCCTCAGGTTGCCTTTAATGTGAAATTTAGAACATCATCACCGTCTCTCTGGCAGCATTATGATAAAATCTAACCCACTGGGAAACCAAATAAATAACATACAGAAGAATCTAATAAAGGGAGATCTACATGATGATTTGCAAGCTAGAACTAGGTCTAAGGTTGCTTCCTACACACCTTACTGTTACGCTACTAATGCTATGAAAAGCGTGTTGGGACTATTTAAATGCCTTTTTTGTTGCACTGCTCCCCAGCATTATATTTCCCTGTAAAACAAGCCTTCACATTGGATTGTACAACTATATAAACAAGAACTCCTGATTTCCATAGGAAAAGAAGACACAAGCATTCTGTGTCACAGCTCTAAAATGTCCCCAAGAGTGGCTTATTGCACTGTAGAGACCAAAACAAAGTTATTTTACATCCTAATATTAGAAAGAAGTCAAATTGTTTGTGCAAAAACAAGACCGCTGTCTAAAAGACTAAGCAGAGAAGTAAGTTGTCATGACCTCGTTAGTTTCCCGTATTCGTGTGTTACTGCTAATCTTTGTTTATTTCTAGAACACTGTTGACACTGGAATAAACAGTCTGATTCACCAATTTTGGGATCACCTACACATAAAAAAAAAACAATTTTGACCAAAAAAGGGGATTTGGGCAGCTGCAAATAATTCTATTGTCTTGAGAAAAACACCATGAGTAGTACACAGTAGTTCACAGTAAAGCAGTCAGCGAGGCAAATTAGGTGGAAACCTAGAAGTGTAGTCAAGGGAGGGAAATGTCGAGGTCAATACACAAAGAGAAATTGTTACACAACACGAGATTGACAATACTTTACCAAGTTGTTAGCATTAGCATGGTTTAAGAATGATCAAAACAGGAAATGGGATAAGTTGGGTGAGCTCCATATTCAGGTAAAGGGGCCCTCTGGTGGCCTGGTGGAGGAATAGTGGCTGGAACTTCAGTTTAGTGGCATTTAATGTTTAGCATTTAGAAGCTGTCTTGAGATTCTTGAGATGAGCCAGACTCCCCAAAAGAGGTGTTCACTTAAAAAGTTGTTAGTACATTATCAAGGCTTCTACTTGGGCCATGGGCAGGTGTATTCCTGAATAGATGAGACAGAAGCAAGAGTGGCCTCAACAAAAAAAAGAAAAGAAAAGTGGTTGAGACAGTTTCTATAGGCAGGCTTGGTATTATTAAAGGTTTGTGACTAATTATTCAGATACCACCAGACTGCTGACTGATCCCTTCATAAAGTTAGCACCAGATTTGGGCCAAAAGACAGATTTGTATCAACAGTTTTCCATGCAGGTAAAAGCTGCCTGTAGGGAACCACCTTTACATTTCCTCACTTCTTTTTCTATTTACTTTTTCGAGCTGAGACATGAGTTACAACAAAATGCTCTTCTGAAATTCAAGCGATTGCATTTTATTGTCAATGAAAGTTTGTTTGTATAAGTAAAAAAATCAAGGCAGACTGAAAGCAGTATGAACTCGTCTGTCTTCAAAACAAAATCTTTGACAGTCATGGCAGCCACAATAATTGTTGTAATTATATACCAATGCATGTGGTTTAGATGTCAGTATATTTTTAGTTAATAAATAAATCTGGTGTTCTGTAGCACCTCCAGATCAGCTCTCTGTCCGTTCTTGATTGTTCCATTGACTTGTGGTCAGTGTTAGTATTGCGGTTTAAATTCGTAACGTTCTCTTTGGTAACTATGAGGCAGCATTTGCGGACGGTGAGATCGAATCGAACCCAATTATTTAACCCAATTCCAAAGGAAAATCTAGAGGCATCTAAATAATAAAGCTTTTAAAATAAAATTTCTCCTAAAGAACTACAGAGTGTAGTTTTTATAAAAGAAGATCTACATGCTGTCTTACACTGGGAATGCTCCAAATTTATTTGAATACATTTTCTTGGCAAATATAAAGTAGCCCTGTTCCCCTGTGTTCGATTTATGTGGGTTTTTTTTACTTTAAGTTCGCCTCTCCATCTCTAAAAACAAACAGTCCTGTTTTTCATAGGAAAAGCAGTTACCCAAGACCAGGATTAAGCATCTCAGGTCTAAATCTCACAGAGATTATTTTAATAGACAGTTAAAACCAAAACTACAAAACAAAATCTAGATAAAATTTTATTG
Source organism: Silurus asotus (assembly GCA_024362625.1). Classification (NCBI taxonomy): domain Eukaryota; kingdom Metazoa; phylum Chordata; class Actinopteri; order Siluriformes; family Siluridae; genus Silurus; species Silurus asotus. The sequence continues at coordinate 343,979 of MU551651.1, forward strand.
TCAAACTGTACAACTGTAAAATCTCCAGCAGTCTTGCCGGTGCTGACGTTTAGAGTTTATACTTCTAACATTCTGATTAAGCAGGTTGTCAAAGCAGGAACCTGATCCCATAAATGACAGCCATTAAGATGCTGAGATATCAAGTTTATTGTTATTATTGTTCAGTACATTCTTAGTTTCAATAGGTACAGAAAATGTAAATAATAAAGAAATTAGTGTATATTTTTAACAGTATGATTAAAATGAGAAGGCCATTATTTATTGCCATTCAAAACACAAACATTGTATTTACAGAGTCGGTTATATTCTCTTTGTTCTATGTAAAATGATTCTTTGCTACAACACAATGAAATTAAACCCAATATTTCAACAGACTGATTTTATGACTTTGTCCATCACCATGTTCAGTAGACACTTGCACCAAAAAACAGGTTACATATGAAATATTTAATTGAAAACAAATGGAAAAGAGGAAAGAAATGATGTATATATTTCACTACTTTTGGCTAATCTCGTCCTACTGATTAATGCTACAAGTTCAGTTTTTATTTTACTTGACTTAAAGGTGAGAATTTAGACATTACAGGTGATCTTTCTTTTTCTTGTTGAAGATGTTGCCATTTGGCTGCACCTTCCAGGCCAGTGTGATGTTCTCCAACATGCCATTTTCCTCCAGTTTCTGCTTCATCTGAGGATCAGAATCAGGATTTGGTTAATTGAACTAAAATAAATGTGTTAGAGAAAAACCAAGAATAAATAAAAACGAGCCACATTGTTGAGAATAACAGAAATGTGAGCAGGTAAACAGTGAAATCCTAACAGTGATGTTTCAGAGACATCATGTGACCCACCTGCTCTAAAATGAACGACTGCACAGCAGGATCAAACACACTTCCATCAGACATCACCTGCAGTCTCACTGTCTGACTCCTCGCTGGGAAATCTGTTGAACAAACACACATATTTCCCACAATCCTCTTCAGAACACTGAATCTTCTGGATGACTATGATTTATTATATAAATAAATATAAATAAAATGAAATGGATTGTGTTTTATTTAATCAGATTAAATCTCATGCTGTTACACAAACATTTTAATAGCTACTTATTGCTACATTTAAATGCTCTAATAAGCGTCCATCATCCATCCCATCCTTTACTTTATTATTTTAGGGGATGTTGTGTCAATATAATGTTATATTTCTGAACACTGCAACATAATGTAGATGAAGCTGTTTATGAGCATGACCAGGAGCATTTACATTACATTCATTTCATTCTCTCTTAATAGGATAAAATTCAAAAAGCTGATGTATTAAAATTCTGTATTTTTATGACGTTACAATATACTGGATACTTGTGGAAATAAATGAAGAAACAAAAGACTCACTCGTGTCACAGAAGAAAAAGAATATATTGCTGCAGGGTCTATCACCAAACAGTCCATTAGTAACAACTCCACAGTTCTCATTTCCACCATAATTATTAGGTTCTCCAGGCATCCATTTAAGGTCTGAAGCAATTGTCCCATCTACCCACTTCCATGCATCTCTATAGAGTCCAATCCAGGCATCACCTACAGTATTTCTCACCTGCATTATTAAGTCATTATCTGAGCTGTTAAGGGAACTGGCCAAGTCTGTGTGATATGTTCGACAGTAAGCCTGAGCTTGAGGCCAGGTCATCCAAGGACTACTAATACCTACAAACCTGGCAGTTCCACTGAATTTAGCTGTGAAAAATGTAACCAAATGTTAACATCTTCACAGAAACAATGGTATTAAAATATAACCCTTAATGTGTAATTCCAGCCATCAAACCAAACAAAACAATCAAATGAATAGAAGGATATGAACTCACCATTGTAGCAAATGACAGGTCTTAGTTGTGAGCATGGCACGTCCCACCAATTACTATATGAACTCATAGCAACACATGATTCTATTCCATTATAATTATTGGGCTCTCCAGGGTACCAGTTGGTATAAGTAACACTCTTCAATGGGAGGTCGTCCAAGGACCAGCGCCAGCCATTAATATCATTGTACAATCCGACCCAGGATGTATATTTGACAAGACCTGGTTCCTTCTTCAGTCTTAGCCAATCAGTATCACTTTGGATCACTGCTAAGTCAGTGTACTTTGCTCTGCAGTAATCCTGTGCATCAGACCATGTGAACGATGTCATGATAAGATTATAATGGTGAGGGACAGTTCTAGGGATGGACCAGGTAACTTGGACCAGACCTGTTGGAGACATTTTATTTTATGAAACACAGTAAATTTGAACCAGTGAATTTTTTAATATAGAAAAACTTTCCTTCATTTTAAGCTCCTTCCTCTGATGTAAAGAAAACATACCACAAATGGAAACACGTACAAGAGAAATTGCAGAAATGCAGGTTTTTCTAATCAGACCTTGTATACTACCGTGACTTTATGTATTTTCACTTTGTTGCACATTGTGAGAAATTCCCCCCTCACTATTTTCACAAATTACTTCACCTTTAACATGAAGTGGGTAAGAAAGGATTGATCATCATGCCTGTGCTCGATTCTATCCAAATTCCAAAATGTCTTTATTCAGCCAGGAAGTACTTTTAATGAAATACCAGTTAAATTTGTAAACAATTTTGGAGATTCTAGCCAAGTTCATCTCAAGGGCCCACCAGGGAGCCCCTCAGCCATGTTTCAGTCTGGGGCCATTAGGGGGCTTCTCCTGCGATGATCATGCCAGGGATGCATGAGGCAGCCCATACACACAGGGCTCTCTTCTCCAGCCAGAGGCCAACAAGGCAGCCTCTCACATAATGTTCCAGCCAGAGGACGATGAGGCACCCTCTCATCATGTACACAATCAGAACCCTTCAAAGACAAGGCCAATGTTGCAGCCTCCCAAGAACTATTTATACACAAGGCCAACAAGGTGCCCTCCCAAGAACAATTTGTGCCAGAACTTGAAAAGCCAGAGGCCCAGGCAGAGGGAATCTGTCCCCACAACCTGCATGCACGAGGGGCCGCGACATGCCTGGAAGCAACATTGAGGCCTCCCCCTCTGATGTGCTCATGCAAGGGTTTGCATTGAGGCCTCCTCCAAAAAAGTGCCCATGCTGGGGACAAAGCCAAAGCCTCTTTCCTCAAGTTTGTCATGCAAGTGGCTTCTCCTTGAATTTGCTTCTGGAAGGAGGTGATGGTGCAGCCTTCTCCTTGGAACTGTTAGAGTTTGGCTCAAATTTTTTGTCAATGGTCAAAACAGTTTATTATAAATGTTTAGCCAGAGTACTCATTGGATCTTCAATTTCTTCCTTCTCCCTTCTTCTTTACAGAGTTACTTATAAGTGGGGGCCCTTGTCACCTATCCTATAGGTGGAGGTCTATATATATCAGATTTATGGATCTATTAATTGATATATCATAACATTCATTGAGAATTAGATCAGCGGTGATTTTCCTGTGAGCTATAAAAGCTTATATTGCTTACCTCGTGGCATCTACAGAATTTACCCTTCACAAGAGAAGTTTTTAAAATGTTTGTAAATTGTGGACTAATTCTACTCACATTTGGAAATAAAATTATAGGAGCTTCAGGTTTATACTGTATAGTGATTGTACTTTCCTCTGACATGAGCATAAAAATTTACTAGTAACAAGCTGTTTAAAAAATTGCTCTCACCATTGAGGCACAGAAGAAGAAGTAGATTTAGCTTCATCATGGATGGGTAGCTGAGAAGACAAAATCAAAATCTATATAAAAAATAAAAGTATATAAGTATCAAATACATTGTGATTTATTTATGTCCATTTTTAAATGATTAACCACCCAGGGTTAATATCATTTATATCATGTTAATGCAGTTACACATGATTTTTTTTTTAAAAAATGATCATGTTTCTCCACCTTTAGAATCCACCTGTGGTTAATTTCATTGATTGGATTTGATTGAACACACCTCTCTATTAAAGGCCTTACAGCTGATTATGCACATCAGAGCAAACATCAAGCCATGAGGTCAAAAGAAGAAAAGAAGAGCTCCAACATGCGAGGCTCAAGGTGGCGGCACACCAGTATCCTCTCTGGATGGAAAATGGTGCTTTAATGTCTTTAGCCATCACTTTTTCAAGTACATGGACACCAGAGACAGCTGTGTTCATGTAAAAGACCACCAGACGCTGTTACAGTACAAAAATCATGCAACAACCAATCTGCATGATGATGTACTCGAGAAGTTTCACAACCTCGGTTTGCTCGATTTTAGCTACATCTAGTCCAGGTCTCCAGTCCTAGCCATCTAGGTGAGGAGACATCAGAAGCAGTGCTTGAGGAAGCAGAAGCGTGGCAAGCAGGTGAGTGTCCATGCTAGGCTAAATGCTAACCCTAGTGCTTTGCCGTCTTCACGACCCTCCACTTCGCCCTCACCCACCTGGACTATAACCACACATATGTACAAATGCTGTGTATAGACTTCAGTTTAGCATTTAACACAATTATCCTTTCCAAGAGCTTTTTAAGAGCACTTGGCCTCCATAATATTTAAACAAAAGATGTTTGGCATTCAATGATTCTTCCAAGAGCTGATCACCTGTACCCAAGGACTGGTCACTCTGACTAAGCTCCAGGGATCCTGTGTGGGGATGGGACAAAAGGGTTGGGGATCCAGAAGCACAATCATTCCTCCAAACTTTCTTTTTGGAGGAAACATGGCACTATCCCAAAAGTGAAGCATGGTGGTGGCAGCATCATGCTGTGGAGGTGTTTTTTCTGCAGCAGCGACTGAGCGCTGATGGACATGGTGGTCCATGGTCCAAAAAGAAAAGAAAGATTTTGATTTATCTTACCACACAACAGTTTTCCTTGTTGCATCTATGTAACTTTTGTTCAGTAGGTAATTTACCTGTGCTGAGAGTAGAATTGTCGTGGTGATTTTTAGACCTGTGATGGTGAATCCTGGTCTGTAGTAACTCTGCTTCTTCTATGAAAAACAGGCATATGTTTAGTCTTTATTAGAATTAACAAAGCCACTTTAAGACTCATTTCACCTGTGAATCTTCTATGGAGAACAGTGCTTCCTTTAATTTCCCAATAAATTCTATCAAAATAGTCACAATAAACTTCTATTTACACTGGCCAAATCCTGACCATTTTATGGATTCACTTCATTAAGGTCTTTGTGTATGATTACAACCCCGATTGTAAAATGTTTTAGGACACGGGGTAAAATGCATATAATTTGCTAATTTTCTAATTTTTACATTATTCACAATAGAACATAGAAAAATATCAAACATTTAACCTAAGAAAATGTACCATTTTATTAAAATAAATAAGGCTATTTAAAAATTAGTTGGCTATAACATATCTCAAAAGCGTGGGGACTGGGGCATGTTTACCACGGTGTAGCATTCCCTCTACTTTTACCAACAGTCTGTAAATCACTTGATAAGACACACCTGACCTAAAACTCATTCCATGAATATCTTGTAAATCTGATGTTATCTTGATTATTTACTTTTTAAATCAATTCAAGTGATGAGAAACTGAGAAACTGTAAAGATTCTGAACATACCTGCTATTACACGTCTGAAATCTGGTTCTTTTCAGCCGCTCCAAATGAGATTTTCACTGCTTGCACACACTTTAAAAAGCCTCTGCTTACTTGACTTGTCCTCCACTAACATGTAGAGAAATCAGGATTGTGCAGACTGATTTCCATTTGTTTTCACATTTCCCTTAGACTCCACACTCCTTATAGAAACAAAACCAAATGCTGACCCACTGTCCTTAAATTGAGGTCATCAGGTTGCTTTTAAGGAGATATTTCCATGTGCCAGAGATTAGACACAATAATGTCTCAATTACAAAATCATCTTTTCTTGGTAAAGTAAGGAAAATAAGTATTTGAACACCCTGCTCTTTTGCAAGTTCTCCCACTCAGAAATCATAGAGGGGGCCGAAATTGTCATCGTAGGTGCATGTCCACTGTGAGAGACATAATCTAAAAATAAAATCCAGAAATCACAATATATGATTTTTAAACTATTTATTTGTATGATACAGCTGCAAATAAGTATTTGAACACCTGTCTATTAGCTAGAATTCTGACTCTCAAAGACCTGCAAAGTCTGCCTTTAAAATGTCCACCTCCACTACATTTATTATCCTAAATTAGATGCACCTGTTTGAGGTCGTTAGCTGCATAAAGACACTCGTCCACCCCATACAATCAGTAAGAATCCAACTACTAACATGGCCAAGACCAAAGAGCTGTCCAAAGACACTAGAGACAAAATTGTACACCTCCACAAGGCTGGAAAGAGCTACGGGGAAATTGCCAAGCAGCTTGGTAAAAAAAGGTCCACTGTTGGAGCAATCATTCGAAAATAGAAGAAACTAAACATGACTGTCAATCTCCCTCGGCGGGGGCTCCATGCAAGACCTCACCTCGTGGGGTCTCAATGTTCCTAAGGAAGATGAGAAATCAGCCCAGAACTACACGGGTGAAGCTGGTCAATGACCTGAAAAAAGCTGGGACCACTGTTTTCAAGGATACATTTGGTAATATACTAAGATCACATGGTTTGAAATCATGCATGGCACGGAAGGTTCCCCTGCTTTAACCAGCACATGTCCAGGCACGTCTTAAGTTTGCCAATGGCCATTTGGATGATCCAGAGGAGTCATGGGAGAAAGTCATGTGGTCAGATGAGACCAAAATAGAACTTTTGGGTCATAATTCCACTAAACGTGTTTGGAGGAAGAAGAATGATGAGTACCTTTCCAAGATCACCATCACTACTGTGAAGCATAGGGGTGGTAGCATCATGCTTTGGGGGTGTTTTTCTGCACATGGGACAGGGTGACTGCACTGTATTAAGGAGAGAATGACCGGGGCCATGTATTTACAGTTTAATGTTACAAAGTAAACAATCTATCAGTTTTCAGAAGAGAAATAAAAAGTTTAACCTGGCAATTTTTGGGGCTTGACCCCCAAACCTTGGGGGACATGTTAAATGGTAAACCAACGCCTTACCCACTGAGCTAAGATTTTTGACTAGTGCAGCCTGTCAATAAGCCTAATGAACCAAGCAATCAATAAGCCTAATGAAGCAACATGGCTTCTTTTCCATACTTCAACACCATGTAACTCACATAAAAGTAAAAGAAAAAAAGCAATCTTTTCAGAAGAGAAATAAAAATTGTACCTTGGTGATGGCAGGGCTTGAACCACCAACCTTGTGGGGATCAGCTAAGCGGTAAACCAACACCTTACCTACTGAGCTACGACTTCTGACGATTGCAAGCAGTCATTAAGCCTAATGAACCAACATGGCATTTTTTCCATACTTTAACACCATGTAACATATTAAAAGTAGGCCAAACAAGTCTTTTAAAAAAGAAAAAGAAAAAAATCAATCTTTTTAACAGGTCTCTTTAATTAACAAATAGATTTACAGATTAATGTTTCAATGTAAACAAACTATCAGATTTCAGAAAAAAAAAAAAAACTAGCTTGTCATTGCCAGGGCTTGAACCACCAACCTTGTAGAGATCTACTGATCAGTAAACCAACGCCTTACCAACTAAGCTAAGACTTCTGACTAAAGCAAACAGTCAATAAGCCTAATGAACCAACATGGCTTCTTTTCCATACTTCAACACCATGTAACTTATATTCAAAGTGGGCCAAACAAGTCTTTTAAAAAAGAAATAGAAATAAAGCAATCTTTTCAACAGGTCTCTTTAATTAACAAATAGATTTACAGTTTAATGTCACAAAGTAGACAATCTATTAGTTTTAAGTAGAGAAATAAAAACTCAACCTGGCAATGCCGGGGTTTGAACCTCCAACCTTGTGGGGACGTGTTGATTGGTAAACCACGGCTTACCCACTGAGCTAAGACTTCTGACTAGTACTAGCAGTCAATAAGCTTAATGAACCAACATGGCTTTTTTTCCATACTTCAACACCATGTAACTCATAATAAAAGTGGGCCAAACAAGTCTTTCAAAAAAAGAAATAGAAAAAAAGCAATCTTTTCAACAGGTCTCATTAATTAACAAATCGATTTACAGTTTAATGTCACAAAGTAGACAAACTATTAGATTTTTGAAAATAAAATAAAAAAATTGTACATTGTTCTCGTGTAAGTAGGAACAGATCTGGGCAGCGACAATCCTTTCTAAAATCTTCGATATAAATGTCAACATCTTCAGCTTCAGTAATGTTACCCAATGATACTGGTCTCTAATTTTTCACCAAACTTGTTCTCCACACTGAACAATAAGAAAGATGGCTTTTAGCACCACTTTTGGCTACTATGAGTACTATGGGTGATTTTGTGCTCCATCTGCATTACAGTGGCTGATAAATGACATATGGGTCATGCTGGAAAAGTTCATCATTGCCTTCATCTGCAAAATCTTAAGATACATTCACTCCATAACAATCTGCAATTCACTCGAAAAGAACTGCTGGCCCAATATGCTGGCTGATTCATATCATAATGACCAAACCAAAGTTCCTTGGTCCCTACCTGCTGGCAAAATTATACTTCTACCCATTCCACAGCGTCCATTGTCACACCAAGCAGTAAACACCTCTAAACTGCCAGTGCTGGGCCTTGACCTTCAAATGTTCAGTTGAATAAAATGGCATAGATGCCACTCCTGGGACCCTGAGTAAGCCCCTTAACCACATAGCTGCTCTGGATAAGGGCATCTGACAAATGCTATAAATGTAAATATAATATTTACATAGTTTCCAACTGTACCAAAACCTACCTGTAGAGGGGTTCAACAGCAACATGCTACGGGGGGGGGGATTCTTACCTACTTAATTTTGTGACACACACACACCACACACACACACACACACACACACACACACACACACACACACACACACACACACACACACACAAATACTAAACTCCCCATTTGTCCACAAAGCAACATGTGAAATACAATACTGCAACAACCAGACCTGCTGAACAGAACTGTGACAGGTTTGTGCAGTACTCTTTTTGTCCACCAGATGCCCTCAACCTTGTGAAAAGGAAACGATTTAAATGCAATTTAAAAAAAATGTTCGAAGACCACCAGCTCGTGACAAGGAGCCTTAACGATGTGATGTAGTCACCACGCAATCTAACCACGTTGCCACGCAACCCAGCCAAGTTCAGATGCGACGACCACAAATGCACTCATTTACAAGCAATCCACAACACTACAGTGAAGAAGATGAACATGAAGCATGCAGAAGCAAGTAAATAAAACATAGGGACCAGGCATTAGCAAAGCAAACACCTGCATTAATGCAAAGCTGCAGAGCATCAAAGCAAAGCAGGAGAAGAAGTCAACCTCTGGTGCTGCTGGTCTCAACAACACTACCAAGTATATACAGTGAGAAAATAAGTATTTGAACACTGCTATTTTGCAAGTTCTCCCACTTAGAATTCATGGAGGGTGTTTAAATACTTATCTTCCTCACTGTATATAATACAAATATGAAGCATGTACATCCAAAAGAAGTCCCTAAAGACCTTCTTCGGAAATCTACAGCAAGCGGTGCCGCACCTGGTTTAAGTAGATTGTGAAGGACCTCAGAACAACAATGGACAATAGACTGTGTTGCGCTAAAGCACTCCTGCTTCTGGAAGGCCAACACAGAGACAATGAGGAGAACATTTGGAGTTTAATTAAATATGGGTTTATTATATTATATCTAACCAATAGATCCGATCTTGTGGTTCTCTTGATTGTTTGGGTTTTGACCCGGATACACCTACTTCCTGGAGAAGGTTCTTGCTCATATCAGCTGCAGTAACAGAAAAGAAAAGAATCATTTTGTCCTCCAGCACAGATGTTCTCTGTGGTCCACAAGGCTTCTGGTCCTCTTGGGCTTACAGTGCTATCTTTTTTTGTTTTGAGTTGACTAGACCATCCATTTTTTTCATGGGTTTGTTTGACTTTTTCTGTCAATTTCTACCTTTATTTATAAGAAGTAACATCTTTTTAATTCCATATTCAGATTGAACAGCTACAGACTTTACTCCTGACTTGTACAATGAGGGAATAACACGGACTCATCTATAGAACAGCTCAACAGATAATTAGCCAATACCACTTCATACCATTTGTTTGTCGAGAATGTCCCAAATCGGATTATCTGGAGGACGAGTCAATGCCTAGAACCTTTTGTCATGTTCCTCAAACCATTCCTGAAGAGTTTTTACAAATTCACCATTAAATACTTAAAGGTCACTACTATTAGTGAATCCCATTACCATGAGGGGGCGTCTTTGTTCTGCATCAGTGTTCAGGAAGGTGGCACATGGCAAAGTAACAGCCACATGACCTTACGAGGAGGTTATCGAAAGGATTTGAGACTAATGGTGGTGCTGTTCTGACCCACGTGTGTTTCATGTCTGCAATTTCTTCATGGACAGCAAGTTAGATCAAAGAGCAAACGTGAATCCAGGCCAACCTGCCCCAGAGATGTTTGACTTGACGTACCATTGACATCCGGCGACGCTGCGATGAGACGTCCAAGGTGTTTCGAGCAGCACATGTGCTTCAAGAGCGGAAGAACATCACTGGAAGACCTTCAACAAGCTTAACCTCTGAAAACCATTTAGCAACTCGTGCATGATGATCGTCGGAGAACAAACCACAGGATTTCACTTCCGCACCCAGACTTCTCGCCAGATTTTCGACCTATTCCTGAAGATGTCGCCGTTTTGACACCTTTGATCGCCAACCACCAATCTTCGAAAGGAAGAATTCCTGCACCAATTCCAGAAGAACGCTCGTATACCGGTTCACCGGTTTCTTGGTGCCATTCTAGGTTCTAACTGCTGCATAACAGGAACACCAGGAACACCACACAAGACCTTCTGCATTGGAGATACAGTACGTTATAAATGTATCAGATGAAGTAAAACAATCACCTGCTGATATGATTAAAAACCCAGGTATAGTTTTAATAGTTAATTCAATGTTAACATATAAATTATAGAATTATTATTCAAAATATCTTTCATTATTTTGCTTTTAAACCCAATAAACACTGTATGCATGCTAACATGAATTCATTTAAATATATTTGAATATTCATAAATATATAGTGTGCTGTCTATATGCTCGCTTCTAAACATTGTGTAGATTAAAACCCTGCCAGGGAGTGTGTGTGTGTGTGTGTGTGTGTGTGTGTGTGTGTGTGTGTGTGTGTGTGTGTGTGTGTGTGTGTGTGTGTGTGTGTGTGTATACAATTCACAAACACCTAGGCTTTCCACAAACCCACACATGAAACTGACCTACATTGACGATCATAGTTTTTTTTTTTTTTTTTTTTTTTTTTTTTTAAAAAAAAAAAAAAAAGAATGTGGCTCCACATTTTCTGCATCATCTGAATAAAAAGCTGCAGTTTGTTTTTTTTGTGACTGGAATTAAATTTACATTAGAATTAATCATTGTGTTTTATTTATGTTGCTAAAGCTCATGCATGTTCAAGCTGAGGTCAGTGTGAAACATTTATCCCAGAAGGTGTTCAATAGGGTTTAGAGCTCTAGAGCAGGAAGATCTTTCACACACTTCCAACCCTTGGAAAGCAGATCTTTACGGAACAGGTTTGGGTCTTCTAGTTTAAGGAAAGGGAAAGGAAAAAGTATGCGACCACATCCGAAGACGTCTTGTACAATTGCCTCCAAAATAAAAAAAAGTAAATAAATAAATAATTATTTTTTCCAAAAAGTTTAAATCTTTTCATAGCTTTTTTGCCTCTTTTACTTTTTTATCCACTAAAACAATATACTGCGAGATGAAAGACAAGAAATTCATCTTTCTACTCTACACATACGCTGCGGTGTCTTTTGAGGTTCTCCAACCACCACTTTTTTTTCCCTCTACTTTTTCGCGCCACCTTTCTTTGTTTCACACTTGTGCTGGAGATCGTTCAGTCTGCGCCTCTTCGTCTCTCTCGGTCCAAAAATCACCCAAAACACAGTAAGTTCTTTCTCATATATATATATATTTGTGTTTTGCTTTTCAGCCTCTTTTCCTAATACACCTCTAGTGTTTTACATATTTCTTGTATGCTACTGAATTTGTACTGCACTCGATATGAAGTTCTATAAATATTGCATTATTTCTGTCCATCGTTCATCCCCAGTTTTTCCTTTTTAACCTTTTAGAAAACGTCCATCCATTTCAATTTGTTATGTAAAGGATTTTAAAAGCTCAACCTTCACACTTCTTTCCAAACAGCATTTTCACAAATAATGGAAATTATATAAACTCTATAATAATAAGTATTGGGTCACCTGGTCATAAATCTGATTTTTGAGCATCACATTCCACATTTGGTCTCAATTTACTCTTCTAATTCCCTCCACTCTTCTGGGAAGATGTTCCTCTAAATTCTGGAGTGTGTTTATGGATATGTGTATTTATCCACAAGGTTTTTATGAAAGGCATTCATCTCAAAGGTGTTCAGTAGGGATGAGATCAGAGCTTTATAGCAGGCCACTCAAGATCTTCCTCTCCAAAGCATGTAAACCAGATCTTCAAGGAGATTTCTAATGTTGGAACAGGTTTGGGCCTACAAGCTCAAGTTAACTCACAATTCTATTGTAGCGCATCTAAAGACGTCCTGTACAGTCGCGTGCCTCCAGATTTGTGTTGACGGTTTGAAACAGAAGGACACAGAGCAGGAAATGGTGGGTGTCCGAATACTTTTGGAAATATAGTGTATATCGGGCAATCGTCGTATTTTTTTGTAAAAATCTCAAATATTTTTAATTTTTTTTAGAAAATTATAATCCTCACATTTTTTGGAGCTCAAACTTCTACATTATTCCCTGAAACAACCGCTGGATGGATATAACACAACATTTCCTTTATTATACCAGTGAAATACAAAAGGATCTGTTCTTTCCATTGCGTGATGTGCATTCAAATGCGCGCACACACACACACGCACACACACACACACACACAATGCTCTGCACGTCCACAGCTGCAGCATGGTGTACAGGTAGCATGCGTGCCTAAAGTGCACAGACTCCACCACACTTCCTGTGATGCAAAGATTTGCAGACCCCAAGCACAAACCTGCAGAATGCAGATGCTGTAATTCAATAAAAAAAAATGTTTCAGTGAATAAATAAACAGAGCAGGTGGAAATCTACACTATATATCATCATCATTATGCATTAAAACCTGGAGATTCAGTGACGTTCTGGGGGAACAGCAGCTTTTATGCCAGGATCTGTTCTTTATATTTTTATTTACACACACACACACACACACACACACACACACACACACACACACACACACACACATAGATTTTTTTACAATACCTGCATGTTCATATAAGACAAAAAGAGGTGGTTTCCTGTATCCGGTGGCAACACAACAGGATCAAAGCCATAAAACACTTAACACCCTTTTTTTTTTCTTCTGTAAAACTCGTCGCCTTCAACACCTCGCTTTCTGTGTCACATCTGTATAAACACATCACCGGTTACACCATGGAGTAATGTGTAAAGAAACAGGCCGAGTGTTAAACTGATGTTTTTAACTTGATTTCTTTTCACTGTTCATGCATTTTACAGACGTATATATATATATATATATATATATATATATATATATATATATATATAAAATAATAATTGAATTAGAAAAGGTAAAGGAAGAAAACAAAAATGATGGGAAGTGAAATCCCGAGCTGTAGATTTATTTCAGGATCCCTGAATATTTCATTCTTCATGAATTTTTATAGATTTTCTGGTTGTTTGTTTGACCTATAAACTTCATTTTGTTACATAATCGTGAGTCATTTCCTGCTACGTCCAAAAACATCGTGTCTTCGTACATTCTGTTCCATCAGATCACCATTCAGTAGATTCCAGAGACAACTTTCATATTTACTGATCGAGTACGTTTGCATGTTCGAAACCATTCTCTCGAAATAAACTTAGAAAGCGGTTAAAAAAATAGGTTTCGGTCACAGTTCTAGAATCAGACATTCTCCGGTGGAAAAAAAACATAAATCAATTTTAAATCAAATGTTTATTATTCAAATTCGATACCAATGCTGGAGGAAATGAGAAATTAAGAAAAAAAAAAAATATTATCACCATCATCAGCTTTTTTATATTGTGCCTTTAAGTTGCATCTCAAAGCACTTTACAAACTAAAAATTGGCAAAATAAAAAAAAAGTTATAATTATTTTAAATAGCGCCGCTAAAATGTAAATCTCAGCAAAAAAGTTGGAAATAAAAATTGGTAATAAAAATAAAAAAAATATCTTATAGTATCTAATCTATCTAATCTAATAGTGCCTTTAGAAGTTACATCTTGAAGCACTTTCTACGCAGAAATACTGCAAATTAAATACTAAAAAAAAAATTAAACATCACAGATAAATCACAATTATTATAACTTTTTTAATTACCCAAATTCTATTCTAAAAAAAATTGGTTTTAATTGCAGACAGACTTCAGCACTCAAAGTCTAATCTTGTCTAATCTCAATGGGAAAAGAATTCCAGATTTATTTGTTGGATGGGAGGAAAAAAACCCTAAATGTGCAGGAAGAACAAAAAGAGTGAAATCAGAGGAACAGAGATCATGTCTTGGAGTGGTGAAGTAATAAATTGCTATACTATAATGGGTTTTTTAATCATGACCAGTTTAACCAGTATGTTGTTTGTTCCCTGCTCAGGCATCATGAGTCCGACGTCCGTATTCCTCGGTTTGCTCCTCGTTCTGCCTCCTGTCTTCTGTGGAGATTCCAAAAGCAAAGCGACTACAATGACGACACCTAATGCAAACACCACAAACATCCCTGAAAGTGCATCTTCAACCATCACACCCTCCACCTCCGTCTCCGTCTCCTTCACCACGACAGCTTCACACAAGCCCACGGCCAGCACCACGTTCTCAAAAATGTCCAAACCTCCGCCGACGACGGTGCAGTCCGGAGGCTCTACTACCATCACGTCTTCCACAAGGGCACATTCGCAAACGTCAAACACCGTCTGCTTGATCCTCTTCTTCTGCTTCCTAATCGTGTTGCTCGTCTTGGCTTATAAATGGTACACTGATCACGGACGTCCCTCCTTCCCAGAAACCAGGAGGCTTCTAGCGGAGAGCCTGAGGAACACCTGGGCAGTGGCTGTGGCGCTTCTGAGACCGTCTCCCAAAAAAGACGAGAACGGGGAGGACATGGAGGCGGGAATAGCCGAGGCAGAAGAAGAGAAAAAGCAAGGAGACGATAACGAGGACGACGATTCGTCTGATGATTACTCCAGCTTGGGAGGCGGCGGTATGATGGAGAAACCGATTAAGGACGAAGAAGAGGACAGGAAGAGTAACCAACAAGAAGACAGCATGTCGTCGGTGGAGCTGAAGGAGGAGACGACGGAGCCAGAGAAGGACGATCTTACGCTGCTGTGAAACATGGTGGTGGAAGCACCACGTTAGCTGGTTAGAAGCGTTCGGATGATTTTAAAGTGGGAGGATGATTTCCTCGAAAAAAATAAATATTTCAGGATGTTTGATTGTGATGGATTTATTAGTTTTTTTTCTTTAAAGGAAAATCCCCAAATTTGAGGAAAAACAAATCGTCAAAAAAAAAGATTTGTTTAAATACATTTTCAAACAAAACGCAATAATAATTATATCTTTGATTGTCCTGTAAATAAAATAAACTCCAGATGACATTGTACAATTTTTTTTGTGTGAAAATGTTCTTCCACATGCGGTCACATGATCCAAAAGCTTTCCGCAAACACGTGTTAATAGAGCGCAGTCAGCATCGCCGCGTTCCCGCGGTCCCGAGAGGCTTCGGACGCCTTGCTTTCGTTCTCCTGTCAAGAGTCTTTGGTTTGAGCTGAGAGAGAGAAAGAGAGATAGAGGAGGGAGGGAGGGAGGAAGAGAAAGAGAGGGAAGGTGAGAGGTATTGGTTGGCAATGGACACTTTCACATCCTGCAGAAATCTGATCGAAGGAATGTAGGGTTTAAAAAAAAAAAAAATCCGGAATTTTCAAGAATTTTCCACAGAAATTAATGGAATTTGACAAAATTGCAGGCAACGGAACTAAAAATTAGTTAAGAAAATCTTGTAGGATCATTTTGGTTAAAAAAATAAAATAATAAAAAAATAAACAGATTTAAATGCAGTTTCAGCTGAATTTCTACCTGCACATTCATCAGTCACATGCACACACTTACTGCAGGGTCACTGAGGCCACGCCCCCTTACATGCACTGTACAGTCCTCCATCACACACTTGAATCCTGTACGTCAAAAAAACGCCCATCTTGGCGAGTCTTCATGTAAATTACATAAATATTGCATATATTTGTGTTTAAAACGTGCCGTGTCAGCGATCGTGCAAAAAAAAAAAATACTAACAATTGAATCAGTTAAAAATATACATTTTTTAAAAATCTGTATTTGTTTCTGTGTCACCTTGTGAACAAACAACATTTTTATATTTATGTTTGTTTATGATACAGTTGATATACATTTCCCCAATTTTTTTATTAATTAATTCCCAGAAATTCCTGGTAAGTTTCCTATATTTAAAATTTCTGCAAAGATTTTATAAGAATTTTTCCTCCCCTTTGCGACCCTGATTGATTGATTAACTCATTGATTGATTAACTGATTGGTTAATTGATTGATGGACAGAAGGAGTCATTTCCCACCACGACGTCCTTTTTGTTTCTTGTTGCGTCCCGGAGTTCTGATTGGCTTGGAGGCTCCGTTTTCAACAGCGAGGGGCGGGGCTTGAGCAGGAGGCTCCTCCTCTCTATCAATACTGATCTTAAAGGGCTCAGAGAGAGGGCTAATGTGAGAGAGAGAGAGAGAGAGAGAGAGAGAGAGAGAGAGAAAACATGATTTTTCCCAAACACTTGGGACTGAAATATCAGAAGATTTCAGAAAGTCAAGTATGTAGTAGTATGTAGTTGTATGTAGTAGTTGTATGTAGTATGTAGTTTTAGTATTTAGTTGTATGTAGTAGTAGTATGTAGTTGTATGTAGTAGTGTGTAGTTGTAGTATGTAGTTATATGTAGTTTTAGGATGTAGTATTATGTAGTATGTAGTTGTATGTAGTAGTATGTAGTTGTATGTAGTAGTATGTAGTATTATGTAGTTGTAGTAATATGTAGTTTTAGTATGTAGTTGTATGTAGTAGTATTATGTAGTAGTGTGTAGTTGTAGTATGTAGTTATATGTAGTTTTAGTATGTAGTATTATGTAGTATGTAGTTGTATGTAGTAGTATGTAGTTGTAGTATGTAGTATTATGTAGTAGTATGTAGTTGTAGTATGTAGTTATATGTATTTTTAGTATGTAGTAGTATGTAGTTATAGTATGTAGTTATATGAAGTTATAGTATGTAGTTGTATGTAGAAGAAGTATGTAGTTGTATGTAGTAGTATGTAGTTGTAGTATTATGAAGTAGTATGTAGTTGTATGTAGTTGTAGTATTATGAAGTAGTATGTAGTTGTATGTAGTTGTAGTATTATGTAGTAGTATGTAGTTGTATGTAGTTGTAGTATTATGAAGTAGTATGTAGTTGTAGTATGTAGTTATATGTAGTTTAAGTATGTAGTTGTAGTATGTAGTTGTATGTAGTTATAGTATGTAGTTGTATGTAGCAGTAGCATGTAGTTGTATGTAGTTGTAGTATTATGAAGTAGTATGTAGTTGTATGTAGTTGTAGTATTATGAAGTAGTATGTAGTTGTAGTATGTAGTTATATGTAGTTTAAGTATGTAGTTGTAGTATGTAGTTGTATGTAGTTATAGTATGTAGTTGTATGTAGCAGTAGCATGTAGTTGTATGTAGTAGTTGTATGTAGTAGTATGTAGTATGTAGTTGTATTATGTAGTAGTATCTAGTTGTAGTATGTAGTTATATTTAGTTATAGTATGTAGTTGTATGTAGCAGTAGTATGTAGTTGTATGTAGTTATAGTATGTAGTTGTATGTAGCAGTAGCATGTAGTTGTATGTAGTAGTTGTATGTAGTAGTATGTAGTATGTAGTTGTATTATGTAGTAGTATCTAGTTATATTTAGTTATAGTATGTAGTTGTATGTAGCAGTAGTATGTAGTTGTATGTAGTTTTAGTATGTAGTAGTATGTAGTATGTAGTTGTATTATGTAGTAGTATGTAGTTGTAGTATGTAGTTATATGTCATTTTAGTATGTAGTAGTATGTAGTTGTATTATGTAGTTATATGTAGTTTTAGTATGTAGTTTTAGTATATAGTTGTATGTAGTTATAGTATGTAGTTGTATGTAGCAGTAGCATGTAGTTGTATGTAGTAGTTGTATGTAGTAGTATGTAGTATGTAGTTGTATTATGTAGTAGTATGTAGTTGTAGTATGTAGTTATATTTAGTTATAGTATGTAGTTGTATGTAGCAGTAGTATGTAGTTGTATGTAGTAGTTGTATGTAGTTTTAGTATGTAGTAGTATGTAGTTGTATTATGTAGTAGTATGTAGTTGTAGTATGTAGTTATATGTAGTTTTAGTATGTAGTTGTATGTAGCAGTAGTATGTAGTAGTATGTAGTAGTTGTAGTATGTAGATGTAGTATGTAGTTGTATGTAGCAGTAGTATGTAGTTGTATGTAGTAGTTGTATGTAGTAGTATGTAGTTATATGTAGTTGTAGTATGTAGTAGTTGTATGTAGTAGTATGTAGTTATATGTAGTTGTAGTATGTAGTTGTACGTAGTAGTATGTAGTTGTATGTAGTAGTATGTAGTTATATGTAGTTGTAGTATGTAGTAGTATGTAATAGTATGTAGTTGTATGTAGTAGTAGTATGTGGTTGTATGTAGTAGTATGTAGTTGTATGTAGTAGTAGTATGTAGTAGTATGTAGTTGTATGTAGTATGTAGTAGTAGTATGTAGTTGTAAGTAGCAGTAGTATGTAGTTGTATGTAGTAGTTGTATGTAGTAGTATGTAGTTATATGTAGTTGTAGTATGTAGTAGTTGTATGTAGTATGTAGTAGTAGTATGTAGTTGTATGTAGCAGTAGTATGTAGTTGTATGTAGTAGTTGTATGTAGTAGTATGTAGTTATATGTAGTTGTAGTATGTAGTAGTTGTATGTAGTAGTATGTAGTTATATGTAGTTGTAGTATGTAGTTGTACATAGTAGTATGTAGTTGTATGTAGTAGTATGTAGTTATATGTAGTTGTAGTATGTAGTAGTATGTAATAGTATGTAGTTGTATGTAGTAGTAGTATGTGGTTGTATGTAGTAGTATGTAATAGTATGTAGTTGTATGTAGTAGTAGTATGTAGTTGTATGTAGTATGTAGTTGTAGTATGTAGTTGTAAGTAGTAGTATGTGGTTGTATTGGTAAGAAATCTCAGACGAGGGACGCCGGTGCTCACGTCTTACCTGAGTGGGGTGCGAGGGCTGCTGTTGTGTCTGCGGACGGGCCGTAACCGCGGTTCCACTGAGAACCCCTCCTTCAGGCTCTCCAACACTGAGGGGGCCACGTAGGTGAAGCCCTGTAACACACACACACACACACACACACACTTAAAAACCAAGGGTAGATCAACAACAGGAACAAATCAGTGTGTGTGTTTTTAGTCTTACAGCAAACGCATGATCAACACTGTCACTCAGTGTCGTGTCGTCTGGACTGTCCACTGGTGTCTGTCTGGTGAAACGACTGTCAAACTGACTGACGTCTTCATCCGAGTGCTGAGAGACAGAAAGGTAAAAAAAAAGGATTGTATTCGGTGCACATGCGCACTGAACCGAAAGCCCTGTACCGGAATATTCCGGTACCGTTTCACCCCTAGATGGGTATAAATCAATAAAAGAGGGAAGAAAAGACGAAGAGGAAGAGGACAAGCTGATGTTGATCGAAAAACATCATCATCATGTTTTAGAGATGTTGATGTCTTAGATGAAGCGAGTGAAGATAAAAAAAAAAAGAAGACTGTGCATGCAGTACCAGCGAGGGCTTGTAGGGCGGCTCCACTCGTTTATTCAGCAGATCGTTCCAGTTAATGTGACGGAAGAAAGGCTGCTTCTGTAAAATAGAGAGAAAAACAAACACGACATGGATCTCAGCCCACGCTAAAAGAGAGAGAGAGAGAGAGAGAGAAAGAGAGAGAGAGAGAATCACAGTTTGGTGTGGGTCTCACCTGGATGTCTGCACAATCGGCTTTACTGGAGCCCAGTCTCTGAGCCGGGTTCTTCTTCAACAACTGGAAGAAAAAAAGAGGGAAAAAGAAAAAACAGATTTACATGTTTAAAAGATAAATAAGACAGAATCCACCCCAGTCATCTGATTATTTAAATCAACATATCAATCATCGGATTTTAATTGTAGCTGACTATATGGGCAAAAGTTTGTGGACACCGCGAGCAGAACACGATTGGCTGCATATACTTTAAACACCTCGTTCCATATTTAGTCCCCCATTCACTCCTATAAGAAGCTCCACCCCTTTGGGAAGATGTTCCACTAGATTTTGTGGAGCTTCATTCAGCTATAAGGTACGATACGGCTGGATGTCTTTAGCAGATCCTCCATGGAGCCGCAACAGGTGTTTGGGGCTCCTTCTTGAAGTGAAGGGAAAACTTCATGCTCCAAAGACGTCCTGTTCAACTGTGTGTCTTTAATTAGAGAACGAAGCTGAAAAAGCCAGGTGTCCCAATACTTTTGGCAGCACATCCTGGTAATTTAAGTCGCTCTCTGCGGCACAGATCGGATTTCCCGAAATCCGATGCGAACACCTTGATTTTAGGTAGTCTGATTACACACCCCGTACGCACCCACGCAATCTGATCTCCGTTTGTGTTCTTGAAGTAGAGCCACTGGTATCAGACTACCTTTTTGATCACTTCTCTGGCGTCGGGCGTGAGATACGGAGGAAGGTTCAGTTTACACTTCAGGATTTTATCAATGGTCCTCTTCCTGTTTTCAGCTGAGAACGGAGGCTGAGAGAGAAGAGAAGGAGAGAAAATATATTTATTTATGTCACAAAAAATAATATGTAATAAATTTAATATAATTTATATTTAATATAAAATAATAGTTGACATTATCTTAAAAAAAAAAAAAAAAACAGTTCTTTTGGGAGCTGTTATGTAACTCCTGTGTAAACTCGAGATCGTCAGTGTGACGTTTTTGACTTGAGTACTGCTTCGTCTTATGAATTTTTTATTTTATTTAAATATTAACTGTTTTTTCTCTCTCCCTTTCCTATACAATGCATCTCTCTCTCTCTCTCTCTCTCTCTCTCTCTCACCGAGCCGGTCATCATGTCGTACATCAGCGCTCCGAGGCTCCACCAGTCCACGGCTCGGTTGTGTCCTGAGCGATTCAAAATCTCTGGAGCCCTTAAATAAACAATGTACACACACATGGATTGCTGTTCAATGGGTCAAACTTTTAATGCAAAACTAACATCAGTGACCTCTAGTGGTAAACCTGTGTTACTGAATCCTGTGGACATTTGACAGATAGATGTGCTATAACACAACTCACATGTACTCGATGGTTCCACAGAAGGTGTGTGTGACGCTGCCGTCATGGATGGACTCCTTACACAGGCCAAAGTCCGTGAGCTTAATGTGGCCTTGAAGAGGAACAGATGATGTCAGAGAACATCTGGTTATGATCAGATTAAACTGATTGTGATTAGTGGAAAGAGTTTGTGATTCATGCAGGAGATGAAGATGATCAGAAAGATGTTCAGGCTCGCTTTCTGCCTGACTCACTCACACACACAAACACACACACCAGAAAACAAACATCACACCTTTCATTCCACAACACCTCCAGCCTGCGGGCCTCGACCTGATCAACAGGTTTAAAGAGGTGCAAAAATAACCATCCTGTCTCACACACCCTCACACACCCTCACACACCTTCGTGATTGAGCATGATGTTCTCGGGTTTCAGGTCTCGGTAGATGATCCCATTGGAGTGCAGGTGTCCCAGTGCTAACGTTATCTCAGCCAGATAAAAACTGCAGAAAAAAGAACAAAACAAAGTCCAGACCTGGACGAGGAATCTTTATGAGTTTTGGAAGTTTGGCCCTCAGGGGAAAAAACACGGCAAACTTCTCATAAAAACCAGAGAACTCCAGCAGCTGCGTGTGTGATGTGACGTGATACGGTGTGGGGTGTGGGGTGTGGGGTGTAATGTGACGTGAGGTTTTCTGCATGCTGATGTTTAGGTCCTGTTTATGGAAGGAGTCTCCAGTGTCGCTTCCTAACAGTCGGAGGGGAAAAGTTCAACTTTGATATCGAAAATTAAAAACGTGCATTTTCAGAATGTTTCATACCAGGCCGTGTCCTCCATGAAGATCCCCTCCTTCTCCAGCTGCATGAACAGTTCACCACCTGGATTCATGGGGTTTTAAAAATCACACATCATCACCTGAGTAGCCCTTAACACCCCACTGCACATCTGCATCCTGTACACATCAATACCCCACTACACATCTGTATCCTGTACCAATCAACACCCCACTGCACATCTGCATCCTGTACGCATTGATACCCCACTACACATCTGTATCCTGTACACATCAATACCCCACTACACATCTGTATCCTGTACACATCAAAACCCCACTACACATCTGTATCCTGTACGCATTGATACCCCACTACACATCTGTATCCTGTACACATCAATACCCCACTACACATCTGTATCCTGTACACATCAATACCCCACTGCACATCTGTATCCTGTACACATCAAAACCCCACTACAGATCTGTATCCTGTACACATCAATACCCCACTGCACATCTGAATTCTGTCTGTATCAATACCTCACTGCACATCTGTATCCTGTACACATCAAAACCCCACTACACATCTGTATCCTGTACACATCAATACCCCACTGCACATCTGTATCCTATAGAAGGTATGATATGTAAGGTGTCCTCTTGTTTACAGTAAATTGCACAGTCGAGTTATTCAGGTTTCTAAAGCCCTCATTAGCTGGTAGTAGCTTCAGGAGATGTTTCCACCACACCCACCGCTCAGACACTCCAGTATGAGGTAGAGTTTTCCGCCCGTCTGAAAGGCATACCACAGGTCCACGATGAAGGGGTGACGCACCGTCTCCAGGATCTCGCGCTCTGCCCTCGTGTGAGCCGTGTCCTTCGCACTGCACACGATTTTTGCCTGGAAGATGAAAAGGGTGTGTTTATATGTGCAACACGTGAGCGTCATATTTCACTCTTTCACCTCTAATACATCAGTTTATACTCAATACTTCTATACATCAGTGTCTTTTTCATGTCCACACACGCAGGAACTGGTAAAATACGGCTAAATAGTAGGTTTTCCACCGCAGGTCCTGCCTCATAAACCAGATTTAACCAGAGGAATTAATTCCTGCATTTATAACAGCTTTATCATGGGTGTGGCAACCCAACAATCCATCAAACACCTCAGATACGTGTACAGCACCTGCTCCGCTCCGAGTTTTCACGTGAGAATAAAAAGGGAACGAACTTTTTTCAGAACTTTCATGGCGAATATTTTTCCTGTCTGACTTCCCTGGACTTTCCGGACCTGGAAAACCTGGGAAAAAAAGAAGCAGACAGGGGAATGTTTGGGGAATGTGGTAATTACTAGCTTTCAGGATCTCACACACACACACACACACACACACACACACAAACACACACACACCTTGCCGTAAGCTCCTTTCCCGAGTACGGTGAGCAGTTCGAAGCAGTCAGGTCCGACTCTCTCGCTGTCCCTGTTGACGCTGGCGCTGGTGAGCTCCACCTCCTCCGTCTCGCCGCTATAAACACGTGAATATCATGTCATATCGTTTCCTGTATATCAGCGACGTACGAGTATTAAATCACAGACACTGCGAGAGACACGTACGGTTCGATTTCCTCCACTGTGAAGTCGCACACTTCATCCTGTAAAATAGACCGAAATTAATTTAAGGGAGAAGATGTTTAACGGAGGAACAGTAAAAAGACTCGGAGCTCATCGGCGTGACTTTCTGACCTCCGCGTCGCTCACGTCCTCTGACTCCAGGTCGATGTCGAACACCCCTGCCATCCTACACAACCGGAGACCAGGAGGAAAAAACACTCAGTAAACAAACCACCTCAAACATTACAGAGTCACTGAGTCAGTGAGTCACTGTCAACGAGTCAAAGAGTCAGTGTGCCAATGAGTCAAAGAGTCTGATTCACTGAACTGCAGTCAGTCAGTGAGTCACTGTCACCGAGTCTAAGAGTCAGTGTTTCAACGAGTTAACGATTAACTGAGCCGCATTTAGTGAGTCACAAAGTCACAGAGTCAGTAAGTCAAAGTCAGAGTCAGTGATTCACTGTGTCACTGAGTCAGTGTGTCAACGAGTTACCGATTCACTGAGCCGCAGTCACAGAGTCACTGAGTCAAAGAGTCACTGTGTCACGGAGTCTAAGAGTCAGTGTCAATGAGTCACAGAGTCAGTGAGACACGGTCACTGTGTCAAAGAGTCAGTGAGTCAAAGAGTCACTGTCACGGAGTCGAAGAGTCAGTGTCAACGAGTCACAGAGTCAGTGAGTCACAGTGAAAGCAAGTTACCGGTTTAAAGATTTAGTGTTTAAGAGAATCACTGAGTAAGTGAGTCACCAAGTCAGTGAGTCACTGAGTTTGATGTGGTCAGAACAGGTTTATTCTGATTTTATGCCAAAGAGGATTATGGGTCCAAACGTTTGCGGACACCAGATTAAAGTGGGTACGATGAGACGTTAGATGAAGTCCGGAAGTTGAACGTTCTGTGAGTTTTCTAATATTTTCTTTGGCGACACATTTTGTAGATGAATATATACGTAATTCCTGAGAAGAAAAGCCGTCTTGTGTTTGTAAGCATAATGCAGTAAGGGTTTTACGCTCATGTTTTTCTTCTACTCAAACCTTCTCAAAGTCTCTGAGCGAGATAAACAGAGCGTCTGGACTGAAACCTGTCTCCTTATCTGGATTCTGGACGAAGAGATAAACAGGGAGGAGGAAAAGCGACAAGTTTAGGGGTTTTAATAATTCTCATTTTTACGGCTGGATGTAAAGGAACACTCATTCTGAGCTCACTGTAGGTGTGTTTTCTACTCGACACACCCGCTCGAGTCATCTGCAGGAAATTCTGGTTTCCTGATGGTCAAAATCGAAAGATTTCTACTCGGAAAAGTGCGAAAAAGTTACCAGGGTATCGATTCATCCCTGGTTTATAGGGTTGGGGTGCGCAAACTTTTGGCTCTAAAGTTATGGTTTGGAAAAGATCTTGATGTGATCTCCTGGTGTGGAAGATCTGGAAGACTGTCTATTTTGACAGATGTGTAAAGGCTGAACACAGCCAGATGTGTAACATCTGCCACATTAATGATATGAAATCTCTCCTGCTGGTCTGGAAGAGTTGTTGATATATAATGTATATATGATTTAAATATAATTTATATAAACTTTATGATTTATACAATCTGGTGATCATGAAGCCCGTTTTATCTTCATTATTATTATTATTATTATTATTATTATTATTATTATTATTATTATTATTATTATGAATAAATCCTTACCTTCATCCGGGTCCTAAAGACGTTCCCGCTGCTCCTCACCGTGTCGTTCTGAATTTATTAATCGTATATAATCAGAAATCTTTATTTATAATAATAAAAACATAACCGGGTTTAGGAACAGGAACGGAATTCCTGCCGCAGCAGCTGTATTTGTGACGCAGTCTGACTACGTCATCATTCCGCGCAGACCCCAGCTGAAGCGCGTTTACTTTTTCTTCTTCCTCTATGGAGAACCAGAGTTCGACTCTGTGCTGCCACCAATCGGCCTGGATGAGAAGCATAACCGCTGGGGGAATTAGAGCTCAAATAAAAAGTGATAAATCCTTATCTCAGTCTCTTCTCCTCCTCCTGCTGGTTAAAATGTGAACAGAAGGGCATGAGTTTGAATCCCAGCAAGCACCAAGCTGGGTCCTTGAGCAGGGCCCTTGAGTGGGGCCCTTAACCCCTTACCTGCTCAGGTGTCTAAATGAGATCATTGTAAGTCACTCAGAGGAGTTTCTCATGATGAACCATAACCCATGCAACCATAAACTGTTTCAGATCTAATCAAGGCACATACAGAAGATGATTCAACATGGATACCAGAAGTTTATTCTTGATCCAAACATCCTTTAAACTGCTCAGGTGGATGATGGTGTAGAGGCAGAGCTACTGAGAAACGCCATATGTTTTAAGATAATTTCTTTATCACATCATGATATTTAATAATAAGAGGCTATAAACACTTTCAGTAAGTCAGAGTACGATGGTGAGTGAGAGAGGGGCAGAATCCACATTTACAGCATTGGGTAGACCCTTATCCAGAAAGACATCGTTATCTTATTTATCTGAGCACAGTTATGGGGCTTAAGGACTTTCTCAGGGGACCAGGAATGGTTTGTTTGGTGTGGGTGGGATTTAAACTCACAACCTTTAAATCCAGAGTTTTAAAGTCTTAATTTTAAAGTCTTTCTCAAAAACAAAAAAAAAAAAAGCAAACAAACAAATAATGAATCACTCCAGACAACTCGGAATAGAACAGAGGTCTGAAGAAAACAAGCAAGAAATTCATTCAAAAGAGGAACTGGAATAAACTGAGACTAATGAGACACAGGTGAAAGCACTGCGAAACTAATGAGGGACTCGGAAACACTCTGGCGACATCTGGTGGCGAGAATAGGAAATACAGGAAAAGTACAAACAAAAACATAAACAAACCCAGCTGGAAACCCCCCAGAATCTGACAACTTGGATCATTGAATATTAAATACAGCGTCCAATAGCCAATTATAACCTGTATATGTCAAACACACACCTTTTATACAGATATCAATCACACACACTGTCTTTTTAGAGCAGGAAACTGCTTTATTTTTATTTATAATGTTTTTCTCGGCTTGATCGTGACTGAATGATGACTTTGGACAATGAAGGAGATTCTTGGAGAAATCTGTATAGTGCAGGATTCCTCCTAAAAGCACCAGTAGAACTTGTTTCCATCCAGAGGATGTATAAAAGCACATTTTACCCAAACAGAGATACTTTTAACTCATTGTTTCCATAAATAAAGATTTTATATAAATTACAAAAATACCTTTCCATAGCAAAAACTTCCATCACAAGGCCGAGCGATCGTAACCACCCACAGAATCCTTCCAGAAAGAAAAAAAACATCAACACCCTGTCACTGAGTTCAGATCTGCAAATGATTTATTTTATTGGGTGATGTTTGATAATGGAAAATAAAAGACCACTAGACCACTCCAGAAACCTCGACAGGCAGCGTGTGGGTGAACGAGTGCGCTTTCATTTCATAAACATCGCATTCGCAGGAAAAAAAGGGCTTTTAGATTTTCACACCTCAGACGAGCCCTGGTTTCATTCGCCTTCGCTTCGACACACACGATGCTGCGCTTCGTTATCTGCGGATTTTTCGGTGAGTGTCCATGATGACCTTCTTTAAAGCAGCAAAATGAGGGGATCAGTGCATCAAAACGTTTAGACACGTTTTATAGATGTACAGAAATCGATCACGATGTCGCTATGAGGCAAGAAACCGAGAAAAACATCTGGAAAACTGGATCTTCTTTCTTTCTTTCTTTCTTTCTTTCTTTCTTTCTTTCTTTCTTTCTTTCTTTCTTTCTTTCTTTCTTTCTCTATTCTATAATACATTTTTCTATTTCACATATTGTAATTGATTACCAGTATATTTATTAAAGAATATATTACTGTGTGTGTGTTTGTGTGTGAGTGTGTGTGTGTGTGTGTGTGTGTGTGTGTGTGTGAGTGTGTGTGTGTGTGTGTGTGTGTGTGTGTGTGTGTGTGTGTGTGTATAAATATTAGTAATATATCTTCAGCATGCTCAGGTCGCGATGCTTCTATTCACGATGGTGTTTCCTGCTTCTGATTTTTTTTACATAATAAAACAATTTTAAATAAAAATTCTGTTTGGTTTTAAATAATATAAAAATATATAAAATAATATTTGATCAAATTAATGCAATACATGTTTTTATTCGGTTGATTGAATTGAGTCATCGATCAAATTGGCACGAATCACATCGAGTAACATTTCAATTACAATTATTTAATTCAATAATTACAATTTATTTGAATTGTGTACATTTGTTAGACCTCATCTGGGTAATACAGACGTGTATATAAGTGTGTGTGCATGTGTGTGTGTGTGTGTGTGTGTGTGTGTGTGTGTGTGTGTGTGTGTGTGTGTGTGTGTGTGTGTTATGTTTGATGTTAAGATTTCTGATTTCAGCAGATTTTAAAAAATGTCTTCATTCCTTCACTCCACCGATTTGCAGAATCCTCAGGATTTTCTTCTTTAAATATGAAATTCCTGCAGCTGGACATAAAACGTTAAAGAATCCGTAACACCACACCGTCAAAAAAGATCTTGGCGATGGCAGGAAGTGGCCACAATTCCAAAAAAACGACGTACCACAAATATTATTTCCAGTATTTTTATTTGTTTTTGACGACATGATGAGGGTCACTTTCTGTAGTGTAGAAATACTTCTCCTTCTTCTCCTCCTTCTCCTTGTGGATCGCTCCTACCTTCCTACCTTAGCGGTTAAGGAATACTAATTGGAACATTGAGGGTTCAATGCTGCGCCTGTTGGGCCCTTATGCAAGGCCCTTAACCCGCTGTGCTCCACTGGTGATGCATCATACCTAACCACATCTTCCCAAACATCTCTTGGACATGAGAAGAAAGAATTGGACTCTTCTGTAATGATAAAAACTCTGGAATATTGTTTTCTGCTCCTCAGGGATGGTGGTTTTGTCCCCGGAGACGCCGTTAGCCGCGAAGACTCGGGAGGTGCGTCTGGGCGCGGCCGTGACGCTGCAGTGTGACCTGTCCAATCGTTATGAGATCAACTGGATGAAGATGAGCTCAGATATGAAGCCCGAGCTCCTGATGGTTCTGGGGTTGAAAAATAACGGCGATTTGTCCGTCACCAGGAATTCGAACAGCTCAAGTTTCCAGGGTTTCTTCCAAAATCGTCTTTTCCAGCTGAGAATTTTGCGAGTGTCCGAGGCAGACCTCGGCGTGTACTTCTGCCTGGCGGTAAACCAGAGACACCTGGAGCTCGGTGAAGCCATACGTCTGGATGGTAAGGACCAGGACTTCTGCTGGTGTGGTTTGATGGTTACCAGGTTCTTTTCTGCTCATCGGGTTTTGTTTTTCAGCCGTCCTGGATGTGAAGCAGCCTCCGGATCAGAATCTCACACACTGCCAGAGTTACGGCGGTAAAACCTGCAGAAATCATGAGCCGTATTATGTTGAATATTCGTCTTCTGTTTTTTTTTATACCACCCACATCCTGTGCCCAACTGTAACTTCCTGTCTTTTGATTGAATTTTTTATTCTGGTAAGATTACAAATCTGAAGACTCAGGAAGACCTTTTCACACCCACATGATCGTCTCAGCAGTGCTGAACTGCGGCGTTCTCCTCATGATCTTCACCATCATTGTCGTCCACGTTCTGGCCAGTAAAGCAATGATTTGGTGATTGTGTTTGTTTCTTATTGGTTTCGATGTTCATGATGAACAGCTGCTTACTGGAATGAATGTGTTTCTTGTTTTACAGGTGATCAGTGAACTCTCTCAGACCTGCAGGGAGAAGCTGTGGACTGTGTGATGATCTTCTATTTGTTCCCTCAGGAATGATGGTGTAGAGAACTGAGGTCCAGCCGAATGTCACCGCAGAAAAAAACAATCCATTTCTAAGTCACGAGTTTGAGGATGGAAAAAAAAAAATTATTTTTACTAACTGTTACTTATTTTTACTTTTGTTATATTTGACTTATTATTTTATCAGTAATAATTTAAATAATTCAATACTTTTGTTGCTGTTATAATTTTTATAATCTGTAATAAAATTATTCTAATAATTCAGTAAATCACGTCCTGTCTCACTTTCACATCGGATCCACCTTCATCCTCTTCTTCATCATCTTGTTCTTCTTCTTGTTCGCCTCCTTCTTTTCTTCTTGTTCATCTTTATGTTCCTCTTCTTCCTCTTCCTTTTTTTCTTCCTCTTCTCCATCTTCCTATTTTTGTTGTTGTTCTTCTTCTTTACCTTTTCTTCTTTCCCTTCTTTTCCTTCTTCCTCTCCTTCTTCTTCATGTTCCTCTTCTTCTTTCACAGTAACATAATAATACACTGTACAACACATGATCCCAGGTGCAGTGTATCACTTAAAAAGTTACAAATATATAATAAATCCTTTATACTTGGACTTGGATTTGAACTTTGACCTGTTCTGCACCCAAACTTATACTTGGACCTGGATTTGGACCTGTTCTGGACCTAAACCTAGACTTTGGATCTAAGTGTTGTTTAAAAGCTCAGTGCTATTAACCCTGTTAGACCAGCAGATGGCAGTAAAGAAAAAAAAAAAAGGAGAGCAAGAAGAAGAATTCGAAAAAGCGAAAGTATTCTAAAAAAAACGTTCTTGGTGAAAATATTTGAAACAGGATGCAGCCGATGAGCCTGATGATCTCTTTGTTTGTGTTTGGTAAGCTGAGAAAAGGAAGTTTGCAGCCCTCGATACTACTTTCATCAAACACATGAAAATACAAAACATCCCATAAACGTAACTGTAACGTAAATCTGTCAGTAAGGACACGGTAATAACGCCGTCGTAAACACACTTCAGCTGAACTCGGCTCTCAGCGTCGCTGCATGAAGTAAATCATTACTGGTGTTTTATGGAATTATGAAAAAAATTCTTTAAGGATCGGGCCGTGGCGTAACGGGGAAATCGGATCGAATCGGATCGGATCATTCATATGTATCTTTAGTGTATGGTATTGTTGTCTGTGCATCGAGATTCGACTCTGCAGCAGTTATGGAGATTTGTTATGTTGTGTTGTTATGGAGATGCACATTACTAATGTATACAGTTGTTAGCTGATGGTTTCTTCACAGATTCCCATCTTCTACATTTTGTCCTTCAGGTCTGCACATGCTCCCGTCCCTGATCTCTGGCCTGCAGGTGGTCTTGGGACACACAGCCATGATTTCCTGTAATCGCAGCTGTTCTACAGTCGCATGGATGCGAAACAGAATCCCGGTTGTTCGTTTTGTTGAAGGAAAGTTCACCGTTGCGCCAGAGTTCGAAAGCAGGATTAAGTTCTCATCAGACAACCTGAAGAAGGGAAACATCTCCCTCGTTATAACCGACACCGTGTACAATGACAGAAGCTGGTACACGTGCTCCTGTGATGGACACGAGGGCTGCGACCAATACCTGGACGTTCTCCGTAAGTTAGTTCTTGTCTCGGTTGTCATGGCGTGTTGAACTCAACCAGCCAGCTTCAGGCTTCTTATGATTGGCCGAGCACATTGATTCTCACTCTTAATTTATTTTTACTTTCCAGTTCCAGTTTCACTAGAGGTCGCTGTTGGAGATCAGGCAAAGCTGCCCTGCTACTCAGACACGAACAAACTCACCCCTGAATCGAACGGCAGCATCCGATGGGAAAAAAATGACGCACTGGTGGTAAAGCTGAAGCACGGAGAGATGGAGTTTGGTGCAGGATTCGAGGATCGAGCTTCTGTTTCTAAAGCGAAATATAGCAACGGAGATCTCTCACTTACCATCAACAGCGTGAAGATCCCTGACGCTGGATTATACAGATGTTTTCATCTGAGTGAGAAAGACACATATCCAGAGGTCATCAATCTCATCATTAAAGGTAATTTTATTCTCATCATTAAGCTGGTGAAGTCAAGTAGTTTTCTTTCTTGATACCAGCTCGAGTGAGGAGCATCGTCAGATCCAGCTTCATTCGCTGACTGTTTGAAGGATATACAAATGTAGTCATGCTGAAATGTGTGTTTTGGTTGAAAACATACTCAAACACAATACTGAATATGAATTTTTTAACAAAATGTAATAATTGACATCAACCAAAGAACCTAAACTCAGTTTACTACTTAGGGACAATCTGGCAACCCATATCGAGGGCGTGAATGAATGAAGGATGGAATTAATGAAGACGTTTGTTAAAGTCTGTTGAAATAAACAGTGAAATAGATCATATCTCTAAACAAGTTAAATATTAAATGTCACACACACACCTGCACATACACACACACACACACACACACACACACACACACACACACAAACACACTTATACACATCTGTATTACCCACATAGAATCTAACAAATGTAAACTGTTTTATATAATTTGACCATTTATTACATTTTATTGAATCGATTAAATTTGTGCCAATTTCATAAATATATAAAAAAAAGGTTTATTGCATTCATTTAATTTATTCTAATTTATTTGTATAACATATTTTCTTATTATTGTATTCAACCAAGCAGGCATTAAAAATTAAAATTGTTTTTAAAATGTAAAATGTCGACGATCACAAATATTAATAATCATTTTTTTTTAGTTATCAAACACATTTTGCAACAAATTGAACCAAACTGTGAATTTTGTGATCTGCTGCTTTGTGTTGTTCAGATTGTTCATCATCCAATGTGATCATCGTGCTCGCTGTTATCATCGGAATCCTCGTGTTACCTCTTCTGCACGTTTGTCACGGAAAACTGCTTCCAGCTTGCCTTCGTCTGAAGGCACCTCCCGAGCACATCGCCGTCCCAGTGGCTGATGTGAAGTGACACTGTTTTTTCTTTATTCCTTTGTCTTTTATTTCATTCATTTTCAATCTCTCTTTCTCTCTCTCTCTCTCTCTCTCTCTCTCTCTCTCTCTCTCTATATATATATATATGTGTGTGTGTGTGTGTGTGTGTTTTGATAATTTCACTACATATTTTATGCACTGCTATTTTAATTCCAGCATTTAAAGCTTTAGCAGTTGCATTTTTGTTAATGCCTCAGAAGGTTGATCCTTCATGAAGCACTGCTTCTCGCTGTTTTCTGACCTCCTTCCCTACCTCATCTCCTCAAGACAAAAGAAGAGAATATCTTCTTTGTATACATGTGAGGCAGCTAATTGGAAAGAAAAACACACTTTATGCACTTTTATTTTTCCCCTCGAAATCGTGAGTGTGTTTCAGAGATGTCCTGCGCTCGTCTGTTCCTGTATCCGGTGGCGTCAATAAAAAAAAAAAAAGGGAACTTCTCGAGTTTCCTTTTGAATGTGAAATTCCACAGACATTGGAGTCTCTACGGTGTTCCTGTGAGAATGTACTGTATAATAACTGCTGCTTGAGCACCATGATGGAACATCAGTCCAATGTATCATGTGCTTGTGTAATGTTTACTGCCAACCGGTTACAGGTAGTTCCCCGAGTTACAGTGGAGATACGTTACATTGATCCTGACGTAACTTGGAAAGATGCTAAGTCGAGACACGGCCTGGACGACATAGGAGCCCTAAAGAACGGTGATCAGTAAAGAGTAGTATACTGTCATTTATTAATAATTTAACAAATCACCGTACATAATTGAGCAAAATCGCCCTCTGTTTCAGAGTCAG
This sequence comes from Silurus asotus, assembly GCA_024362625.1. Lineage (NCBI taxonomy): Eukaryota > Metazoa > Chordata > Actinopteri > Siluriformes > Siluridae > Silurus > Silurus asotus. The sequence continues at coordinate 377,556 of MU551651.1, forward strand.
GCGACGCCGATAAAGAGAAGAGTCTCAAGAACTAGAATTGGGCTTTGAAAGATCAAAAAAAATACACTATAGTGCCAAAAGTATCAGTACACCAGACTTTTCCAGCTGTATGTGGTTCTTCTACAAACTTGAAGGTACACAGTTGCATAAGTCTTTGGATGTCTATGCCTCATGTGGGTTGGAGAGAAAGATCTCATGCTATAGAGCTCCAACCCTATTGAACACCTTTGGGACTAAATCTTTCATGCTGACTGCACCCTAGGAACCTTCATACCTTCTCAACTACATCAGAATCTGATTAACTTACAGTTTTTTAGCTAAATGAATCTCTACAAGAAACATCTCAGAAGAGTGCAGCTTATTATAAGAATGAATGTGGACCAAATGTGAATGTTCGAAAGCAGACTCATACCAATCGTATAGTCGGGTGTCCACAAACTTTTGACCCTATAGTGTAGTTAAAAAAACACAACGTCTGCAAGGTGTCATGTAATTGAGAAAACCACAAAGTAATCTTCTGGGTTTATCTGCGTTTCTGCAAAAGCACTGACGCTGGAGATGCCAATTAAAACGTCCTTCCAGAAAACCTCATGTTCTGTCTGTCAGGGCTGCTGTTTTTGAGCGTTCATCAAAAGTGTTCGAAGGAATCGAATGTATTTCTGCTCTTTTGTAGATGTGTGTGTTTTTGCTGCTAAAGACATCCTTATTATGAGTTCAGGACTCAGAAAACTACACGCACTTAAACATCTGCTCACTTTTACCTCATCCTGATACAGACGACTTCTTGAATTTTTTATGTCCACATTAAAAAAAATAAAAAATTATGAATTACATACAATATTTTGGTGCTTTTTAGCCCTTATAAAGATTTATAAGGTAAATATAATTGGTACACTCAACCAATACTTCGTTAGATTATTTTTTTTTATTAAAATGGAAATAAATTTATATGTGAAAGGTATTTTTTTATTAGAAAAAATTAAGAAATAAAAAATTTGTAAAAATCCCCCCATTCCTACCTTTATCTCTGTCTTTTTTGCACATTTCTTCTGTTACACTCTTCTCAATTCTATTTTTTTTATGACTGAATTTCTTTTATTATTATTATTATAATTATTATTATCATTATTATTATTGTATGTAGCATTTAATCTTCTTTTTCTTTTTCTTTTTCTTTTCTTTTAAATAAAATTTAAATTAATGAAACTAAAACGAATCTGTTTTACTACATATCATATATAAAAATGTACTGCATGATGAATTCCTGTTAAGGTTCTACATTTCAAAAATATTATTATCATCAACACAATGAATTTGGAGAGCATGCGGTGCGGCTGTGGATGTTCTCCACATAAACAGACTGAAGATCCATGAAGGTGAAACTTCAGGAATAATGAAGATGAATGTGGACTGTTTTTAATAGAATCAGTTCAGGATGGGTTCTTTTTTGAGCCTGGTTCCTCTCAAGGTTTCTTCCTCATGAAGACTCAGGTAGTCTTATCTTGACATTTTTACCACCGACTTCTTGCTCATTAGGGATAAGCGAAAAGGGAGAAACGATGATGCTGAAACGTTTATTTGTATTTGTAAATTTGGCACAATGTGTGTTGTTAAAAGTTACAAATAAAACGAAATAGTTTTAAATATAGAAATTATTTTACTGCTGCGAAATCAGTCCATTTGCAGAAAAAAAACAACTTTTTATATTCAATTCCACTTTTGTTCACTATTTAGCAAACGTCCAAATGAGACGTTTCATGTTTGTAATTTAAAATCTCTTTGTTTTTTTGTTGCTCTCAGGACGAAAATAACCTGGACATCAGCTTAGAGTTTAAATCAGCAGAAAAAGGCCATGTTGACCCCAATGGCTTCCCACAATCTTTCTTACAGAAAACTGTTTTGTAATAAAGCTGAAATGAACCAGCTGTTACTCTAGAAACGCATCAAAACAAACACTTTGACCGAATCCTGTGCTACTTTCAAAACTGTTAATATAGAGAATTAATCAACACTTTTTGACCAATTAGGATCCAGAACTCTATTAATGAACCACTTTTCAGTTATATTGCTTGTAGAATGAAACATTCACACAGCCTTCGCCCTGTAGGCCGTAATGACGGCGTGTTTGTAAAAAAACAGGTTTCAGGTGTTCATGGTGATGTCATTGCGTCATGTGGCTCTGTAATCCTGTGCCACAAAAAGAACGAAAACCTCACAGTTTAATTACGGACTTTTTGCTCATCGTCTGTTTCGTTGTCTCGGATTAAACGGATTAAAACGTTCGGATTTTTAGGAGACGAGAACAAAAAGGTCACCACAAGACTAACATGAGCGAAGAGACTGCGGTCAAACAGCTGGACTGGTAAACAGGAAGTCATCAGGGTGGGATTTCTCAGGGCTGATATATAGCCAGGGTCTGAGGCGAGGAGAAACCAGACGCACTCCAAGCTTCTGAACATTCGCTTCTTCTTCTCGGTGAGGTGAGTAGGGTTCGGAAATGCTCAGATGACCTCTGTTTTCTCTGATAGAATTAGATACATTTCTTATATGGTGATATTTTAAAGGCATGCAAATGTAATCATGTGTAAACTCGAGCAGAAGAAAGCTAAGAGTTTTAATGATTGAAACAAAACCGGACCTAGAACTGATTCTTGAGGGACACCTTCAATATGCTGCAAAATATCCATCTCTGTTGCCCAGAAAGATAATTCTGATAGCTTTAATTGGGATCGGTATAAAATCAGTAAAATCCTATGTATTACATTTTTTTTTTCCTTTTTTTTTAAAGTAATTTTCTCAGCCTGCAAACATGAAGCTCTTTCTATTCGCTGCCTTCCTGGCCTCCGTTTCCTGCGTAAGTTTTTATCACACAGTCTCTTCAATTTGTTGTAAATGATTCTGTCTCTCAAACCTGCTTCTCATTTATAACGTTTACGCCTTGATTTCATTCCTGCAGGTGATTTCAGCAAAGGTAAGCAATACCAGATACAGTGACTCTGTACTAATAGGATTTACATTCTGAGATGTTGAAGACACTTAATATTTGAGATAATCTTGCATCTGCATTACATTATTGTGTAGAAACTGCTGCTTGTTGGAGGTGTGAACGGTCTGAACCCTGGTGTCGTGGGTCTGAACCCCAATTTGTTGGGTCTAAACGGAGGACTGTTGAATCCCGGGCTGGTGGTTGGAGGCGTGAACCCAGCGCTGATCGGAGGAGGTGGAGCTTTCTTCGCTCAGCCTCCCATCGGTCCAGTAAGAACATCTTCCTGTCTTTAAGCGAACGCTGAAATGCTGAGTTTGAGTTTGTTTTCCACAAAGAAAGGCTCTGTATTTTTATATAAAGACTGCAGGTTTGCAGTGTATGTTACTAAACTCAAAAATTGTGTTCTGAATATCTTTTTCTACAGATGTATCCTGCCATCCCTCCATACATGCTCCAGCCTCAGTTTGGAATGCCCAACGCTCCACCTCAGTTCCCTCAGCAGGTCCCCTTCCAGCCTAACGGGGTATTTCATGTGAACTCACCTTCTTCATCATGAGTTACAGTATGATTAGGGTTGTGATAGGATCAAAACATCTCACATATAATGTGGGTTTTTGTCAAACCTTCATCTGAGGTTCCTCTTCCAGTGACATTTGATGTAAAGAATATCTGCTATAAGATTTAGTTTCTGAACAGAATTCTAATCAAAGCTGAGATTTACACATTGAAAAAAAACTGATATTTTTTCTTTAAAAAATAACACAGTCAACACCTTTTAATGATTTTTAACTTTTTTAAAATTTAAATTATATTATATTAATATTCTTATTATAACAAACAATAAATTGTATGAAATGTAATAATAAATGGATCAGTGATGTTATTTAGGGTTTAAACACTACTTTTTTTGCCCTGGTGGTGATTAGGGAATGCCCTTTTTGCCCCCTGTGAACCGTCAGGTTGCTCCGCCTCAGCAGCAGCCAATGGTACGCACACACTCGAAAGGTTTTATATAATAACAGTGTGTGTGTGTGTGTGTGTGTGTGTGTGTGTGTGGTCAGTCTGCGAGCTCATGATGATGTAGATGTTTTCTGTCTGATGGCGTGTTGTGTTGTAACAGGGGCAAATGGCCGCAGGAGGAAACGGGCAGCAGGCGCAGGGTGACATGCCCGCCGGACCTGCGCCACGCTTCAGGGTAAATTACTAATGCTCTGTCCTGCCAAAAGTATTGGGACACCTGACATATCAAGCCATATGTGTTTTTTCCCAAACTGTTCCTACACATTTAGAGGCACACACGAGGTCTTTGGATGTTCTACCATGAAATGTTCCCTTCACTTAAACCATGAGACCAAAACCTGTTCTCCATGGAGATTTGCTTTCCATGATGTTTAGTAGAAGATCCCATATAGAGCGCTGATCATGAGTTTTTCATGCTGACTGCACCCCAGGCCTCCTTCTCATCTACATCAATACCTGAATTTATTACCACCCATATGGTTAAAGAAATCACCACAAATCTCCACAAAATCTAGTAGAACATCTTTCCAGAAGAGTGGAGTTTTATTATTAAGAAGAACTAAATGTGGACATTCAAAAAAGAGCACAGAGCAATTTTATGGTCTGGTGTCCACAAACTTTTGACCAAAAAGTGTGTATGAATTGACTAACTGTAGTGACGTTGTTGTGTTGTGTCTCAGCGCGCCCTCCGCTGGAGAAAGCAGGACAATTCTGTCGCTCAGGTAACAAAACAATAACACTAATTACAAGTGCTAGCATGTTTAGAAGGAACCAAACGATGGTTTGCTCACAGTTATTGTGGGATTTCAGGTGACCCCGAGTCCGACTACAAGCGAGCAGCCTGCTGTGTGAATCCTCCCGACTCGAGGTTCTGCTTCATCTTCATACATTTTTATAAGATGTTAAAAAAAAAATAATAATTCCTAAATTAAATTGTATTCATTCTTTTTTTTTCTTTTTCTCTGTGTTCTTTACAGGACTGACCCCAGGAGCAGCAACTTCTTTTCTTTTTAATAATGAAATATAGAAATTGTAGTAGTAAGATGATTGTTAGAATTAGATTGGAAATAGAATAAAAAATTCAATGAATTCATTCTGAATTTATTTGATGACGATTAATAAAAATTTTCACGCATGATATAATGTTTAAATGTGTCTCATTTATTAAATCTTGCCAATTTTTTTATCTGTTTATAGTCACATTAAGGAACTCGCAAACCAAACAATAAAGCAATTCACCATCAATTAAAAAAATCCATAAAAAAAAGAAAACCACATTTTTATCCTTTTTAAAATAAATTCTTCTTCTTCTTCTTCTTTCGGCTGCTCCCATTAGGGGGCGCCACAGCAGATCATCCGTCTCCACACCCCCCTGTCCTCTACATCTGCCTTTTTCACACCAACTACCTGCATGTCTTCCCTCACCACATCCATAAACCTTCTCCTTGGTCTTCCTCTTTTCCTCCTTCCTGGTGTCTCCATCCTCAGCATTCTCCTACTGATATACCCCATGTTCCTCCTCTGCACATGTCCAAACCATCTCAATCTCCTCTCCCTCACCTTGTCTCCAAAACGTCCTACATGCGCTGTCCCTCTAATAAACTCATTTCTAATCCTGTCCATCGTCTTCACTCCCAACGAACATCTCAACATCTTCAGCTCTGCTACCTCCAGCTCCACCTCCTGTCTTTTACTCAATACCACTGTATCTAATCCATACAACATCTCAGGTCTCACCACAGTCCTTTAAACTTTCCCTTTCACTCTCACAGATACTCTTCTATCACTAATCACTCCTGCTATCACTCTTCTCCACCCACTCCACCCTGCCTGCACTCTTTTCTTCACTTCTCTAACACACCCTCCATTACTCTGCACTGTTGACCCCAGGTACCTGAATTATATTGGTGAAAAATGTTCACATGTTCCCCTGGTGGTGGATGAAGAACACAAAGCATGTAGTTGAGTTAAAGTAGAGATTCACACAGTAAAATTTGACTCCAGTAAAAGTAGTTTTTGACTTCAAATGCAGTGAAGTTTCCCGAGTGCTAGGATTTATGGCTCTAATGTTCCTATTATAATGATAATGAGGTTTCTAACAGCGTAGCAGTGACAGAACACATGAAGTGCTTTGGGTTGATCTGAGTCGAAAAAAACGCAAAAACAAACCCAGACATTTTAGACGTTTTTTCCATGAAGTGTAATTAAGATTTAGCTTTTAAATGTAGATGAAGTGTTGGACATGAGTGAAGGAACACTGGGTGATACCACTGTTAAACCAGAGGACAGCGGGTCGGGTTAGAATATTGTTTAAATGATAATCCTGGTCTTGGACACCTTTTGGTCAGATATGGTATTTCATGGCTTGCTGCCTCTTCCAGACTGATTAAATTATTATTATGAGTAAGATTGAGCTAACTTAAATGAGCCATTTGAGGATGAGCTCATTTTGATGTAGCGTGGGGGGGGATTAGGGTTAGGGTTGGGGGAATCTGGGTTTGAGGCAGACTGTAAATTCTTACAACTCAGTTTGTGTGTAAAGACTCGAATGTGACTCTCAGCACACTGATCTATTAATAGAATGAGATTAAAGACTCAACCACTGATTGATTTCTATTACAATCATCATAAACACAAAACCTTCTTTAATAAAACGTGTGAATGAGGTCACGTGTGTGGTGGTGAGTTCCAGTCTGGAGTTTCTTCATCATTTATTCCTCTCTAAATGTTCTGCTTGATGTTGAACTGATGCTGAACTGTATGTTGGTGATCAGTAGATGCACCGAGCGTCGATCAGAACACGTGTAAAACAGAGCGTGCGCTCGATCCTGATTGGTGACTCGCTGCGTGTTTCACCAGTTACGTTTTTATCCTCGTTAATAAAAAGGAACGACTGATTCACTAAATGGAGTCGAGTAAAAAAGAAGAGATTTGATTTTAAAATGTAGTGAAGCTCCAGAAAAAATCTCCCCATATGGAAACACGTCAGTAAAATAGAGATATGTGAAAAAACTACTTAAAAACAGTAACGTTAAAATTTACTGTGTTACTGTTTATCACTGCACTGTTTCTCGTATTATAGCAGCTATAAACAATCATTCCCTCATTAACCTCCCCCTCTCTCTCTCTCTCTCTCTCTCTCTCTCTCTCTCTCTCTCTCTCTCTCTCTCTCTCTCTCTCTCTCTCTCTCTCTCTCTCTTTCTCTCTTTCTCTCTCTCTCTCTCTCTCTCTCTCTCTCTCTCTCTCTCTCTCTCTCTCTCTCTCTCTCTCTTTCTCTCTCTCTCTCT
>MU551651.1:390897-398397 GCA_024362625.1 Silurus asotus
GGACGCCAGTGGAGTAGCTGCCCGGCTGGGTTTGAGATCAGTACGGATCGTGGCAGGACTGCTCCGGGGGTGGAACTCTGCTCTCTCACCAGTGGAGCTACAGATGTTAGTGAAGTACTGTGGAGGCTCTGAACAGCCGGATGAGGAGGACCCTTTTCCTGAGCTTTCTCTGTCTCCAGACTTAGAGGGAAGTACTGGTTATTTTTTGGACTGTAAGAATGTTACAGATATGGACTTCTACATGGTCTCTGGGAAATTGTTTTATAGAGCTTGTGTTATGGTTTTTAACCGGAAATGTCTAAATGGTAGAGTTGACACACCGTGGCGCTCTGTCCTCGGGCTGGGGGAGAAAGAGCTACCACAGTGGAGAATACTCTACAAGCCACCATTAACAAAGAGAACGGGAGACATACAGTGGAGGATCCTGCACGGAATCATTGCTGTTAATGCCTTTGTCTCGGTTCTATGTCCAGAATCGAGTCACGAGTGTCCGTTTTGTCTCCAAAGAGAGACGATATTTCATGCTTTTACTCAGTGTCCCAGGCTGAATCCACTTTTTACTCTTTTACGGACTGTTTTCAGCGTTTTTAACCGATCTTACTCGGTCCAAACTTTTATCCTGGGGGTGAAGTACACCCAGAGGAGGCAAGCGGAATGTCAGCTCTTAAACTTTGTCGTGGGCCAGGCGAAGATGGGCATTTACATCAGCCGTAGAAATAAAATAGAACGTAGAGGCAGCACTGATGCAAAATTGGTGGCAGCAGCAATGATGAAGTCCAGGATTCTAGTGGACTTTCACTTTTACAAAAAGACGGCAAACTTGGTGATGTTCGAGAGAATCTGGTGCAGTAAAGATGCACTCTGCTCGGTTTTAGAGGGTGAACTGCATTTTGCACAGAGCATGTTTTAAAACACAAAATGTATCAGATGTCTTTAACGCCTTTGTACGTAAATTGCTTTTTAATTAATTTTTTTATTTATTTTAATTTTTTATATTATTTTTTTTTTTCTCTGCGTTTGACTTAAATTGAACCTTTTTACCGGTTGCGTTTGTTTGTCCTGAACTTTGGTAATAAAGGTCTTTTTAAAAATCAAAAAAAATCTCTCTCTCTCTCTGCAAAAAAGTGGAAACTTTTTTCATGCTTCAGAATCTGAAAGTATGTTTGCATTTACAAAGAATTTGTTTTGGTGACAGAAGCTCCCAGTTGCACCTTACTTTTTTATAAAATATGTATAAAATCTGAATTTAATTGTATTGTATTTATTTGTATTGTATTCCATTTTATTTAATTTCATTAAATTACATTGATATAAATGTTTTAATTAAAATAAAAAAATTCATATTGCACATTTTTGTTAAAATAATTAAATAAATAAAAAATGGTATTGCACATATTTTGTATTTTTTATTGCACAATGGGGAGAGCATTATACACGCTATAAATCATCTCCTTACATATAGAAATTTTATGTGGATATATATTTATATTTCCTTCAGTCCATTAATGTGAGTCATTGCCATAGAAACACTAATGTATTATTGTAGTGTATTATTGTGTCTATTATGGTGTGATAGCAACGTTTATAGCGTGTCAAAACTCTGGTGACGTACCGTGCGTTTCACCTCATTTCACTGCGTTTCACTGCATTTCAATGGTTTCTGAAGATGCCACAAAAACCATCGATATTAAAGAGAAATGCAGGATAACAGTTTCCATCATTGTGAGATAAAAAAAAAAAAACATCTCAGAAAAATGCTATGAAATTAAAAGCATTTCCAGGATCTCAAAAAGGCATCAGACCTCTTTTACCAGCAGATAAATAAAGAGCATAGCTGTTATGAATGACCTTCAGACCAATCGCAATCCAGAACTCACCATGTCCATGTGCTGTTCTGTAATAATGCCAGAAGACTGTCTGAACATCTCGGTGTAGAAACGGAGACCGAAATGAAAACAAACCGAACACCTTTGATCTCATCGTCTTTCTCCGAGTCAGAAAGCTGATAATGATGCAGAGCTCAGACGGCGAGTTCGGGTGCGGATTAAGCAGAACGCTGAGCTTAGGAAGTTCCTCCTCGTGAAGGTGGTCATTAGTCTAGCTCCAGGCTCCAGTCAGTGCCACTCTGAGGCTGGGATTCGGTTAAAACCGGCGTGTGACACCAAGCTCATGTTGAAATGACGCAATGTGAGACGTTTACGAGTGAGAATGAAGTTCTTTAGCAACCCCGAGGCTTGGAGTGAGGCTGAGAGCGTAACGGCTCGGTCGGATGAAGTCAGCGATGTGTGGAAGACGTCATGACCGCACGCCGCCTCGGCACGTCGCCTACGAGGCGTGGAGACTCTTTAAAAAGCCCGATCCAGAGCTATGTTCTCACATCTCTCATCTCCACTCCACAGTGAAGGTACAAACCTGCTTTTTGACCTGCTGAATTTCACGATGTTCGGCTTGGACGTTTGGTCTCAATCTTCTTGATGTTTTGTTTTTTCTTTTTTAGCTGGACATCATGAAGCACCAGACCTTCATCCTTTTAGCTCTTCTTTTCAGCTTCTGCTCTGCAGCTCCGGTGAGTATTTATTATTAATTCGATAGTTTAATGGTTAAGGTTTACCAGCACCAGCACTGCCACTGTCGGGCCCTTGAGCAAGGCCCTTAACCGTCTATACTCCTGAGGGTGCTGTTTTCATAGCTGACCCCAGCTTTCAAACAAACAATAATGTGCCAAGAAATAATTTTACTCTCCTGTAATGAATACATTTAAAAAAATCCTGCATTCTGAGTGGTCAGAACGTGTTCTATATTAGGGAGATTGTTTCCATAGTAACGCCTCATTCCCTGTCGAATGTGTAGTGAAGTAGATGTTGTTTATGGAAGGAGATATGGAAGAAAATACTGACACTCCAGTGTCAGTATTTTTGTAACAGTAAGAGTGAAGGGTAAAGCTGTAGCTATGTGAGGACTCAAGAGTTCTTCTTCAGTTCTTCTCCATAAAACCACAAGCTGACGTATCTTATCAACTTTTCTTTTAGAAGTTACACAATGTTAAAGCTAATATAAATGGATAAAAAACTGACTTTCATGAATGAATCTTGTTCCAGATCCTCCGCCAGCAGCTGGGGATCATCGGCAGTAACAGCAACGAGGTCTTTCTCTTCACTGAGCTCATAGATGTTACATGAGATCATCTTGTGAGAGGTTTGAAGGTTGTAATTTTGTTGTTGTTGTGTGTAGATTGTTCGTCTCCCAGGACTCACCCTCGCTGGCATGGGATTGGGCCAAACACAGATTCAGGTAGAGAAATAAAACTCCATCATTCTGAGATACTTTGAGTTTTTTTTTTCCCTTTCACTCAGAGATCAGAAGTTCAGCAGTTCAGTCAGAATGGATTCATTATTCACAGGGACTCATTTTCTCTGCATCCTCTCAGGGTACTCAGTTCCTCAATCCGTTCCTGATCCAGGGCCAGCCTGATTTCCTGCTGCCTTCTCAGGTGCTGAATTTCGGTCCTCAGTTCCCAGGAACGTTCCTTCCCCCACAGCAGAACCTGCCCCCGTTACTTCTGCCCACCCTTCAGCAGGAGCAGCCCACAGGGGGGGTCAACCCCAATACCCAGCCTCAGATCAACCAGGACCCCGCTCAGGTACAGGTTCTGCTTTCAAACTAGGGTTCAGGGAGAAGCTGAAGTGTGTTATTTTATTTCTTCATATGTATTTTAGAAATTTAACGCAGATTATTTCTTTATAATTATTTTGATATTTACAATTAAATATATATATATTATTCCTATTCTGTGAATGATGATATTCATGTACAGTTCATGTGCAGTAGAGGTGTAGTACAGGTTCAGTACAGGTGTAGTACAGGTTCAGTAGAGGTGTAGTACAGGTCTAGTTCAGGTGTATTAAGGTAGTATAGGAGTATAATAAGATTATTGTGGGTGCAGTTATTGTGCCGTTAATAATTTCTAATATTATTTTCCAAATTTGACAAGAGATTTTCAATCACATTTTATTTATTTTGCTAAAGGTGGTTCCTCAGTACTTCCCATTCCCTCAGCTACCAGGCGGACAGGTAAGTGTGTGTGTGTGTGTGTTTGTGTGTGTGTGTGTGTGTGTGTTTCGCTTCACTCATGTTGATTAATGCCTTCGTTTCTTCTCCCAGGGTTTTCCATATTATATAAGTTACGGCTTCCCTCCAAGAAATACGCCAATCAAACTTCCACCCAATCAGAACACAGCAAATCCCAACGCACCCAATCAGAATGCAGTGGGACCCACTAAAACCCTTCAACCTGTGCAGGTAACGTGCGATATCTCACACACACTGATCATGAACAATCAGCAGCTCTGATGAGGTCATAAACCATCCAACTAGGCAGTAATGTACAGTAATTTGCAGTAATGTGCAGTAATGTACAGTAGTGTGCAGTGATCTGCAGTGATGTGCAGTAATGTGCAGTAATGTACAGTAATGTACAGTAGTGTGCAGTGATGTGCAGTAGTGTGCAGTGATGTGCAGTGATGTGCAGTAGTGTGCAGTAATGTACAGTAATGTGCAGTGATGTGCAGTAGTGTGCAGTGATGTGCAGTAGTGTGCAGTAATGTACAGTAGTGTGCAGTGATGTGCAGTAGTGTGCAGTGATGTGCAGTGATGTGCAGTAGTGTGCAGTAATGTACAGTAATGTGCAGTGATGTGCAGTAGTGTGCAGTAATGTGCAGTGATGTGCAGTAATGTGCAGTGATGTGCAGTGATGTCCCCGACCATGAGATAAATGATATTTCTCAATCAGAATAATGGGAAAGTGATGGAGCCGTTTCGTATGACTCCGCCTCCTGATAACCGTGGCGACCGCCCTGGGCGTGGTGTGGAGACGGTAAATCACACACTCACATCAGCGCTTCTATACTCATTCTGAACTCATTCCTAATGAAGAACGATTGGGATTTAGATTTCTTTTATGTTGTAAATGACAGGATCCTGCCTTCCAGTTCTTCCAGCCGTAGCTCAGAGGACAGATGTGTGAGTTACTGCAGCACAACTGGATTTTCTGTATTACATGTAAACCTTCTTTCTTCCTGTTGAACACGTAAATGTTCTGCTCTTTTTCCCCACAGGTGCCAGAATGAGGTTTAACACGCAGAGATTTAACACACGTATAAACCCAGAGGCGTGACTCCGTCTGTAGCTGTAACATGCCATCGTGTCTCTCAATTTACACATTAACACACAATAAACTCTTTATTCTGATGAAGAACGTGTGCACGTGATCAGTGTGTCAGAGTCTGCAGGAGAAATGAACACAGAGTGGGAACGGGTGGATGCTCAGAAGTTTAATGAGGAATTCAGAAGAAACTGTAGCTTTAATGAGGACAGAAGCTCTGAGGTTCTTCTCATCTCTTGCTCATGATTACAGCAGAGTTTATTACTGCAGGAGAGAGAGAGAGAGAGAGAGAGAGAAAGAGAGAGAAAGAGGGAGAGAGAGAGAGAGAGAGAGAGGGAGAGAGGGAGAGAGGGAGAGAGAGAGAGAGAGAGAGAGAGAGAGAGAGAGAGAGAGAGAGAGGGAGAGCTCTCTGGGTGCTGATTATGTAACAATCAGGAATCTCAGGATCGTCTGTTCACCTGAAAACAACAACAGAAACCAAACAGCAGGAAAAAGAGGCATTAAAAAAATGGCACAACAAATAAACAAATAAATAAACAGACAGACATCTGAATAAGAAAAATTAATGAAAAACAAATAAATTCATAAATGAATGAAACAAACAAACAAACAGATGAACAAACAATAAAATCAACAGACACATTTCGGCGAACGAATGAATGTATGAATAAACAGACATGTAGACAGATGGGATGAATAAATAAATAATTACGGACCTGAATAAAAAGACATTTAGATAAATTAATTCACGAACAGATAAACAAACAAAAAAACAAGCAAACAAACAAATGAATGGATGGATAGATGAATAAACAAACAAACAAACAAATAAATAAATAACCTGTGCATAAGTTGGTGCAGGTGTACTTTTGTCTTTACTTCAGCATGTCTTCATCACTCTCAGATCCCAACTGAATAATAATAATAATAATAATAATAATAATAATAATAATAATAATCATAATAATAATCATAATAATAATAATAATAACAAAAAAAAAACAATAACAACATTAATAATAAAATTAATAATAAAAATAAAAACAATAATTATATTAATAATATTAATAATATTAATAATAATAACACTAAAAATAATAATAAATAATAATAATAATAATAATAATAATAATAATAATAATAATAAAAATAATGGATCGGTTCCTGACCTTGTTGAAGTTTGAAGGCTGTGTGAGAATAAACAGAGTAAATCAGTGATTAGTAGAGAATAATTATTAATAATTATAATATCTTTTTGATTTATCATCAGTTTATTCTGAATTGGTGCTTACGAGCTGAACCGTGCCGTATTCCAGAGAGAACTGAGTCTGTGTGGGGAAACAAAACACTACCATCACTTCTGAGCTGATGTGAGAACATCATGAAGAGGAAAAGATCCGTAAAAAAACCCTTACTGTAGAATTGGAGTTGTAGAAAAGCTTGATGTAGGACTGAGGAGGAGGAACAGAGGAACCGATTACGATATGAATGTGAACAGAATTTGATTTTATGGAATCAGAAATGATCTGAGTACCATGAGGGCCTGAGGTGGCCTCCTGCCAGCCTGTGAAGTTAAAGATATGATGAAGGTGAAGATGATGATGTTAAATGTAATGTATAATAGATGAGGAATTGTGCTGGAGTGTTCAGTACCTTATGCGGAGCTTCTCGAGGCTGAAAGTGTGTAATAGAGACGTGTGATAATCAGAGTGATGGAACAGAGTAATAACAGTGATGGTTGAGGATGAGGAGCACGGTGTGAACTTACCCGGGGGAAGAGGAACACACTCTCTCCCTGACAGAGAAACAGAATACACTCTGTTACACAACTGACACACAGGAGTTTTAATGATATTACAGTATAGAGGGATGTGAAGAGTCACCTCCTTTATGCTCAGCGTGGAGCTCAGGTTCTGCAGGAACGAGGAGGAAACACATCTTTATTATAATAATCTCCAATCATATCTATTTATTTACACACAAACAAAGAGATAAATAAATGAATGAATACTGAAGAAAGAAAGAAAAAAAGAAAAAAAGAAAGAAAGAAAGAAAGAAAGAGGAGTAGACAGCTCAATAAATGAATGAGTAGATGGATGGATGGATAGATGTTTAAAAGAATGATAGATAGATGGATGGATGGATGGATGGGTAGATGGATGGATGGATGGAGTACCTGCAGTGAGATGTTATCAGCCTGTTACAAGAAGTGTGTAAAAGACATGATTAAAACACTGAAATTACATCATCAATATATACATATATATATATATATATGTGTGTGTGCGTGTGTGTGTGTGTGTGTGTGTGTGTGTGTGTGTGTGTGTGTGTGTGTGTGT